>JAQIVF010000230.1:0-28288 GCA_034698365.1 Steganacarus magnus
ATACGGACATACGGACATACGGACATACGGACATACGGACATACGGACATACGGACATACGGACATACGGACATACGACAAAACACAATAGTCAGTTTTTTAAATTTTAGGACTTTTTTCCGCTCCGATCAAGCGCTGTTTGTGGACTGCAAATCTTGATAAGATTAGAGGGTCAGTAGTCACTGCATTCACTTCACTTCACTTTTACTTTTACTTTTCAATTTTATTTCAAATTTACCTTTAGTTTAGAACTGAAAAACTGCATATGAAAATATATTTTCAGTGCAGCAGTTTATATAGCCCTTTACGTACTCTGCGTGGACTCACTGTTCGTCCAATCAGAGATCGAATTTTAAAACTGGATCGTGTTCACACAACTTGTGCTATGTGTGGACTCACTTTCGTCCAATCACATCAATGTGTGAACACGATCCTCTCCTTACAGAGAAATCTTAAGCCTTTACCTTAATCCCTTTAAAGGCTTAAGATTGATAGTGATGAAATTTCTTGGAACTAAAGTGGAAATTTTCCATCATTTTCGTCACTCATATTACTATTTTTTCGCTTTTAAAATTATTTTATTTAACTAAATATCAGTTATTATTTTTAAAATTAGGCGGGAAGGGCTTCTTGGGGGTTCAGGGATACCGTGGGAGTTGTCAGGAGGCCAAAACAAAAAAAACCATAGCCTAACAGTGCTAATAATGCAAAAATAGTGTCGACTAACAGTGCGATGACTTCAAAAATAGTGTAACACTGTTAGCTATCGTCCGCCATCTTATATTAAATTCAAGACTATTACCACTACTATTGTAGTCAATATGAACTTTATTTATCAAATTGATCTAATTTTTTATCTAAAAGTTTCACAGCGTATAAATCACTGTATAGTCGATTTAAAAAATCAATCTCTGCGGAATCGCAATCAACTCATACCAAACCTACACCATTCGATATATTATCTCCCGAACCTTTCCAGCGAAGGGGATCATTGAAGGGTTCTGAGTCTACTCCTTAAGCTAGAAAAACGCATTAAACCAAATTACAACTTTGAAACATTCAAATAAACTTTGTTTAAGTTAAGTTAATAAACTAACAATTTTCTCTATTGTGATTTTTTAAAAAGTACACATCAATTTATGTATTATTTGGTAATTTTTTTCTCTCCAGTGATTAATAATTAAAAATACGATCTCAAGTTATAGTATTAATACTTTATATTAGAATAAAAGTATTTAATAGAGAGATGGCACCCCTATACCTATACTACATTAATTTTGTGTTATTGATTGTGAAATTTTTGTTAATAATTTTGATATCAAAAATTTCACATTAAATAATTATATATATTGATATAATACTCGATTGTGTATTCCATAAGAATAGTTTCCACTGAATTTGCAAAAATTTAAATTACAATTTAAGAAATATAGAAAGAAATGTTTACATAAGTGTAGACACAAAAACATGCTGTAATAACGTTGTGACTTACTTGTTGGTTAAGTGCTTGTCGGAGTCGACGTTCCACATGGAATCACATAGCAACGTATCGTGATAGCATGGAAACGTATAGAAACGCATAGCATCTGCATAGATACTATACAATCGAGATTCTTTTGAACAAAAGAGAAAAGTCATTAATCGATGTGATATAAATTATGTCACATCACTCTTCTTGGTCTTAAATATTTGACTTCTAGTGAAATATGGTTCGATCTGTGAGATGTGAATAATAGAATGTTGATAAGTGTCTTACTTTGTTATTTCGAAATTTATATTATTCATTTTTTGAGTTACTTTGAATAGATCTTCAAATCATGGTGTGTTTGTGTTTTGATGAATGATTAGATGGAATAATCTTTTTAATTATATCATCAATGTTTAATAATAATTATGTAGTTATAGCAACAGTCTGGTGTTTACTTTGTTGCTTGAATTGATTGCTGCGAATAGTTGAGTTTTTTCGCTCTTAGTCAATGTCGATTTGTTCGGGTAATTCGATTTCAAACATTAATTGATTAAGTTTAAAACCAATAACTGTATATAAAGTATTTTTGTAATGGTTGACAACATCTATTAAAACTGTAGACCATTTAAGATTTTGATTATCTATGAGTGCCATACTAAGGCCTTTGACGATTGTATTGTTCGTTTATATTGAAATTCCACCAAAATCACTATCATTTTAAAATATTTGTTTGAGTCGCAGACTTATGTGATCTAATGTTCTTGTTCCTACGATTGAAACTTCGTCTATTATGACCATTTTAAGATTACTTAGTTTACATCTTATTGTTATTAGGTAGGATGAGCTTAGTGGCTATAAGTTTTTAATTTTTGAAATGTTAAGTGAAAATGCAGAGTTAATTGTCATACCTCCTATATTAAATGCCGATTTTCCAGTTGGTCCACAAAGCAAAACAGTAGTGCCGTCCTGATTTTGTTCAGGTTTTGATAGTTTATAACCATAAACAGATTGATAAACGGCTGTAATAAGTAAAATTTTACTAGTTCCGGCAGATCCAATAAAAACTTAGTAAATTTTATCCATTCCAGCTTTAATTCGTGCCATTATTTTGTAGAAATACACTTTCGTTTTTCAATGAGGTTTGTGACAATTTGCAAGTAATCTCTTTCCGATTTTACCTTTGGTTATAAAAAAGTTTCCGTTTATGAAGACATCAAATTCAGTTTGTATTTTATTATTAACTTGTTTTTCGTATTTTTCCTAATAATCAACGTATTTAACTTCAATATCAAAGCTGTAATTATTGTTTTTTTACGTGAATTTGCTTCAAATTAATTTTTATGATATTAATATTTTTTAAACACATCAATTCCATTAGTATCTTCTATTTCATAATAATAAGGATGATAAAGCATGATTTTCTCTTTAATACAATTAAAATAATCCTTATTTTGGCTGATTTTTCTAAATCTTATGATTTTTGACTACTTTCGTTTTATAATATAACTTTAGTTATTTTTTAATCGATAAAACCTGTTATTTCATTAGTGTCGCTATAATCTAAAATATTCGATTGATTTTTAGATGGATTCTTAGTTTGAAAATTAAAGTTTGCAACAAAATCAGAGTTTAATGTAAACTTATCCCTGAACCGAAAACATGGAAACAAAGAAACATTTCCTGTACCAGCACCATAAGGAAAAAGAACATAAGATCGATTTTCAAGAATGTTAAAAATTGGACTAAAGTTATTAAATATTAAAGGATTTGATGAAAAATTTCGTAGTAAACGCAAAGATGAAACAGTAGTTAGTAATAGCAACTTATTAATTATATTATACCACATTATTAGCAAATTAATTGGTTATATTAATGGCGAAAGTTGAAGACGACACTGATTTAATCACAAATGAAAATGTTATGTCTAAACTACTGGCTTACATAAATAATTAACCTAATGAAAACAAAAATGCTGGCAGATAATAATAATAATAAAAATGGAAATTAAAATGAATAAAATGAGGACAATTCAGAAAATAATAAAAATCAAGAAATGATTACGGATAATAAAGAAACACTTGATAATTAAGCGAATAAATATGCAAATAATAATACTGAAGAAACAATAAATAAAGATGCTTCAACTTATATAGAAAAGGAATTAATCGAGGAAAGAAAAGAAAATTAAAAACAAAACAAGACTTGGACAATGGTATGGAAGTTGGAAAATCGAAACAAATATATAAAGCATGATTACAATTTTCTGACAGATATTGTAGGATCTGATCTTTTGAAAATACACAAAAATTGTAGGATCTGATCTTTGGGATAGTATTGAAAAAACTCCAGAACAAAAACCTTCGGTTATCCCCCTTCCGGACCAAGATATTTATGAAATTTAATGGAAAATTATATAAAAGAGGTTTGTTTTAATATTGACACTACTGCTAGATTTAGAAGTGTGTATAAATTGTTCAAAGAGATTAAAAAGAAATATCATGATGTAACAATTAGGTATGTGAAAAACTGGCTCTTAAATTAATTTGCGTATACTCTCCATAATTCAGCAAGAAAAACTTTCAAACGCAACATATACTTGGTATCTCATGCAAATGAACTGTGGCAGTGTGATTTGATCGATTTTCAAAAGATTTCAAAACAAATTTCAGGTTATAGATAAATAAATATAGATTGTTTCTCAAAGTATTTGTATGCGTTTCCAATTAAAACTTAGAAACATGAAGATATTATTGAAATGTTTGAAATTCTCTTTAAATAATTTAAACCAATTAATCTTCAAAGTGATCAAGGAAGAGAGTTTAACAAAAATTTTAAAAGAGTTTACTTTACATTCAAAGAACCTGATAAAACTCGTTATGTTGATGAAAACAGTACAGTTCATATTATCTCAGGAAAATATATAAGGAGTGATTATATGGTTAACATAATCATTGGCAATGAATTTAAATGTTTATTGAAGAAAGAGTTCTTTGAAAATTTTAATTTAATACTTTGTTAAGTAGAAAACAACAAAATTATTCGATTAAAGTTACAGTTGGAAATCTCTATTTCAAGTATGAAATGACTAGTTAATTTTAAGCATTAAATATGATGTTATATTTTTCTAGACCTGGATATATTAAATTAATTCGAATAAAACAATTATTACCATTTGAAAAAAGCATATACTGGTATCTTTATATAATGATTGCAGGCGTAGTTGTTTATTAATAATTATTGTTTCGATTGGATTAATTTATTATCGTAAGAAGCATTAAAATAGTAATACTACTCACGACTGTTGCGTTAAAATTGAAAGTGAAATAAAAATTTCTACTAAAACATACTCATACAGTAAGCTACTTATTTCATTTTAACTGAAAATTTTAATTAAAACATAAGTTAAACTAGAGTTTTCTATATCATTTGTGGAATTCTTGTAACCATGAATAAAAAGTTAAACTTATCAAAAATTAGTTCGAAATGGTTTTAAAAGATCAGATACAGTTTAAAAGTTTAACGCTTTACTCAAATTTAAAAATTATATTTTTGTTTATTAAAGTTTTGCATTAAATATAAAGTGAATTATTTTACAACAAAAGACAAATAAATAAAGTGCACTGTTGTGGAAAGAGTAATTAGAACGCTTAAAGAAAAGATGTTTCGGTACTCTACTAGACAAGGTAAGTATAAATATGTTGATTTACTACGAAATTTTGTAGATACTTTCAACAACACTTATCATTCAGTAACCAAAATGAAGCCTAATGAAATAAATAAATCAAATAAAAAATATATATTTTAAAATATTTACGGATTTAAAAATTTCAAGGATATGTTTTTTCCTAAACATAGAAGACAGAAGAATATTAATGTAAAGGATAAGTTCAAATTAAAATTTGATCTTATAAAGCTTGAAAATTCATATTATCTTTTATATAGCGATCGAATATACTCTGTTAATAAGGTTTTACACAAATGTAATAAACCGTTAGATTTAATTGATAAACCAACTCAAAAGTAAAAATATTATGACAAGGAATTACAAAATATAAACGTTTAAAAATCTACTGTTTAGAGAATTGAAAAGGTTGTTTGCAGAAGGGTGAAAATTAATACTATAGAGGTATACGTTAAATACCTAAACTACCTTCAAATTCTAATATTTTAAAAAAGACGAAATGGATTATACTATTAATTACTATGTTAATCAACTGAAAACGGATTAAATTCATATAAAAGAATTCGATATCAAAAAGGAATGGAATTTTTAGATGTATTTAGAAAAGTTAATGCCAAGTTAATGTTAAGTTATGGGAGAATATATTCTAGGGTCAGTAAAATGCAGAGTGAAAGGAACAGCTCAGAATATGGCTGGAGATTTGGCTAAAAGAGTAAATAAGTTTGCTCAATTAGAATCTGGAGTCAAAAAGAGGAAACGATAAAAATGAACAAAAAAAACTAAAAGCTCAAGAGTCAAGAGGAAAGTCAAGAGAAGTAAGAAATTAAATAAAATTGAATTTCTAAATGGCTTTGGTAAATCAGATGTCTGCAGTAACAGCTCTTGAAGAACTCGAAATGTTCAGTTCAGCTTTGGTTCAAACGTCTGTTGTATCCAAAAAGTTTTTTTGAAGTTCGACCATTGTCTCAATTAAATACAGGTTACAATTAATAATAAAATAAATATCTTGGAAGACAGACAAGCGATAACTAGTTACCATTAACTCTATCAACTATTTATTAAAATCAAAACTTGTTACATTGGTACCTTTTTTAGAGATACGCTTCCGATAACAATTAATAACAACTCATCTCTTATCGCGAATACAGATACATCTGACAAGCCAGCAGAGCACTGGATAGCAATATCGAAAACTTTAGATGGTACTGAAGAGTACTTTGATTAATACGGTCTTCCTCATTTACATAAAGAATTCGAAGAATTTATGTAGAACGTTTCCCTAAAGGTTTGCGTTATAATTCAATACTTTTACAATGTTTAACTTGCATCACGTGTGGTCTTTACTGAGTTACACACATTATATAGAAATGCCTTGGTTATGTTACAAAAGACTATTTAATAATAATCCTTATTTAAACGATGAATTAATTAAATTTTATATAACCATATAATATATAAACATTGTAAAATTTGCATTTTCTCTTGTCACAAAGTGACCACTTATTAAAACAGCAAAAAATATTTTATAAACTTAGAATAATATAAAATCTGGCATACGACAGAATTACTAAATCTTCCTGACGGCAGATTTTATTCATAAATATTTATTTTTCTACTTCATCTCGTTTATTCCAATTTTAAGATATACAAAACATCATTTAACTTACTTCCATAGGATTAAGTGGTTCGTGTGGTGTGTCTATTTCTTCTGTGAGTTTTGAGGTCAGAGAGTGACTGTGCATCGCATTAACCGATAGCTATGGATTGGGCTTCGACTCCGACTACAAGACAACTACTTAACCGATAAGTAATTCGCAGCGTGTTATCACAACACGTTTTTGTTTCTTAAATTCTTCACTTGTAGTTTAAATCTGCGAATTCATTCAGTGGATACTATTCTTTTGAAATACACAATCGATGATTATTTCTATTATATATATATATATTTAATAAGAATTTTTTGATAACAAAATTATTATTAAGTTTAGATACACAATGTATCCCTTTGTTAAGAAATTAAAAAAAACGGATAAATAAATATTTGACATTTCGGTGTTAATGTAATGTGTTGTTTAATATTGTCTCGACAATCCATTTAACATTATGACGTACGCCTGTAAGCGTTGTCAGTACACCTGGACAATCGGATTTGCCATCTTTAGGTAAACCACTGCTCGCGATGCCAATCAGTACAACCCTTCCGTTCGTGTACTGCACTAGAGGTCCGCCAGAATCGCCCTTTAATTACATAAAACTACAATTATATTTACAAAATAAGACGAAAACTATTTTCAAATACCATGCAAATTGTTCCATCAATGACTCCATAGCTCTCTAATCTCATTGTTTCATATTTGTCTACTTTTATTGTTGTGGTCTTTAATCGTAGTTCGGATGAATGCGGTGAAGTGCTTCCCCATCCGGAAAATGAGGCTAACTCTGGGCCATTCATTGCGAATCCCTTGTCAGGCAAACATACGCTGTTTATTTTTCCGGAGTTTAATTCGAGTTTAGATTTCAACTCAATTAAGCCAATATCGTAATATTCACGCATATCAGCATATCGTTTATGCGTAAAAGTATTTTTCACTCTCACATAATTTGCCCAAAAGCCTGGGTATTCTGTTAATCCGGTGTAAACTTTGAAATCTCTGGGAGAATAACTAAATACATTTTTTAAATTAATTTAGTGATTAATTAAATATTTTTTCATTCGTCACTCACTCTGTCAAACAATGCGCTGCAGTAATAATCCATCTCTCATTAATGGTGGCACCCGTGCACGTAACAGATTTCCAAATTCTGATTTATGAATCAATGAAAACGAATACTTTAAATCAATTTTAAAAATCAAATGAATGTAAACTAAGATAATTTTGTGTCTTAAATAAAGCAGTGTCGCGTCATAAAGATAACTCGACACTGCCTTATTTATTCACTGAGAACACAAATTCTGACTTTTGTCAAATATTTAAGCTCTTCTTTTCTTGAAATGCGAGATTTTTCAAAAAAGGAGATGATAGACGAAACCTAAAGACTTAAAGACTGCGAGAAATAAAACCTAACTTTGTTGATATGATAACACGTTTTTCCAGCTTAAAAATTAAACTGTTTTAATTTTTTAAAAATATTTACGTGTTGCTCTTGTAAATGAGTACAGTGTATGGATAATCGCTAACGTCTGCATTTCGACCGTTTTCTATGTTTTTCAATTCTTGTTTTTGTTCGTTTGCCGGTGTAAGCCATTTCAGGCACCGATTTATTATTGGCTGCGCAAACCTTGAATTAAGACCACATGACCGATGGGTTATATTGTTGTGGCGGTATATTTGTAGATGTATCGCATTGGTTTGACCAAACAAAGTAATTACTATGATTATTTAAAAATAAATTCAAATCACTTCATATGACAGTGTAAATTAAAATATTTCTAATTATATGGTACATAATAATTGAGAATGAGTAATGTTAATTGTTATCCTGATTAGTTATTGAATCAAAATTTTAAATTTTCAATTTTATTTGCTACATTTTGGACTTTCAAAATGAAATAGAGTTTTAAATAAAGATATTTAAATATAGTTTTAAAGTAGAGCTGAATTTAAGCTGAGATATTTGAGATTAAGAGCTGATCACCAGAGCCTCTACTTTTTCGGAAATCCGACTTTTTTGTTGTTGATTAAAACTTTCGGAATTTTAAGCCTACAAACTATACATTAAATTAGGCGGGCTAACTTTTAGGCTCCAAAAAATAATTTTTTGAAAAAATATATACTAATTAAATAAATATTATGAGAATTATAGCGTAATTTGAAATAATTTTTTGCTAATGCCTAAGTTTTTAGGCTATTAGGCTGAGGCTATAGCCAAAAATCTAAAGCCTAAAGTTGTGAGTCTAAGTCTTTCATTTCTCACATTTTATTAAGAAATTTTGCTTAACTTAAGAAAAATAGTAATTAAATATACTATTTTTCATTATTTTGAGTACATTTAAGCTAATTAAGCTCAAGGCGTAGTGCTTAAACTTGAGCTTAAGTGAGCAGGACATGTTTAGGAGAATGTGAGATAAAAATATTTTTGTTTTATAATATTATGCTTCTAATAAAATCAAAACTTACAAAATTTATGCCATAATTTATTGATTAATAGTTTCAAATTTTTTTCATTTTTCTAAATTTTTCTATGACTCTTTAATTATTTAATTATTTAAGACTAAAAAAATTTATTTCTATAAAATCTTATGTTAGCGTTTTGTCTAGCGTTAGGTTATAACATTATAATTAGTAATTCTCAACGAATCTGTATTTATAGTTACGTCTTTCAATAATTGAGTCTATGATCGAGACATACTGTGCTCATAATAAATGTTTAACAAATCCTAACACACTAACAACTAGTAATAATGCTATAATTATTTTAAATTAAATATTAATAAATACTGACTTCATTGCATTTAATGTCTCCCAATTTGATAATTCTCTTCGATCCTCGGTTTAGATTAGCGCCATAAAGAGTAACATTGGTTCCGCCACTGTATGGCCCATACGGAGGATTAATGCCGAATAGTTTTGGCACTAAAGCTTTAACGCTTGCTTCTGACTTAATTGAGTGGATTGACGTCAATAATATTATATGCAGTAGCATTGTAAACATGTCTGAAACAGCGATACAAAACAATCAAAAAACACTAATTAAATTAAAAAAATATCTTTAATGCAGGTTATAATAGTATTTAAATGATTTAACACATCACTCTACCCGGTCTTATTTGTTTTTACTTCCGAGTAAAATATGGTTCGATTTGAGATATGTGTACTATTGATTGTTGACAAGTGTCTAACTTTGTTATTTCGAAATTTACATTGTTATTCATTTTGCGTGAAACTTTGTATAGTCCTTCGAATTTGTATTGTTTTATAAATTTATACACTTCATAGATGTGATATTTTAATGAAGTTCTAGAAGCGAATGATTGATTACATTTAGTGATGGGCAACAGCTCTAAACTTAGAGCTGGAGCTGAGCTGAGAGCTGAGCCGAACAAAAAACATTTAATAGGAGCTAGTGTTAGTGTTAGTGCATTTGAGCTGAGCTTATTTAAGTAAAAGTTGTTTTTTAAATATTATAACTTAAAATTTAGAATTTAAAGAACTTTATTTGCTTATATTATTAAAGAACAGCTTAAACACTCTATACTTGCTATAGAAGAATCAGATAATCTATTTATTCTTTAATTTATAATTATTCAAAATTTAATTTTTTTGAAATGCAGTTCGATATAAATGCTTTATCTGAAAGCTTAACTGATTTGGTATTAAATTTTTGTGAGCTGAACTGATTTTTTAGCTTTTTTTCTCTAAAATCTAGCTGAAAAACCAGTTCGAACTGCAGCTTTCTCAGCTCCAGATAAGCTGTTGCCCATCTCTAATCAAATTCATCATAATAGCATTTATATGGCTTACAGCGAGTGTGTTGATGAGAATACAATTTCTGTTCGGTTCATGTCTTTAAAACAATTGAATAACTCACTAAAAATAAGCAGTATTTCTGAGTTTCGCCCAAATGTGGCCAATAATTTACAAATCGCTACGCATTGAGCTATGCATAAGTCAGTTCACGTTAACCTCAAATACTTTGAATATTTGTTTGAGGATTGTTTGCGAATTACTGTATAAGCCATGAACTGAATTAAAATTAAGCGCGAAATCCTTATAATTACAGCCATAAACATTATGATTATTATCAATTGTGTGTGCATTATCTTAGTGAACAAAATTTGTTTTGTTTTAGCTGATACTTATTACTAGAGAGTAAAAAATATAGCATTTGCTACTTTTTTGTGATACACTTTAGAATGATAGTGACATCATATATGATCGAATTACCTAAAATGAGACAATTTAACAGTATTTATAAATGCTATTTTTTGCTAGTTTTGAAAATAAATGCTATAAATGCTATAAATGCTATAAATGCTATAAATGCTATAAATGCTATTAAAGCTATTTTTGCTATTTTATGCTATTATTTCACCTTTTTTATGCTATTTTATACTATTATTGCACATTTTTATGTAATTTTGTTTATAAAAATTAACCAAATAATTTTTTCTCTTGTTAACCCTTAATTTTATTTAGTTGAAAAATTACAACTATAAATCAAATTTAAAATTTTAAATATAAAATTTTAAATGATAAATTTAATGCATTTAAAAAAAATTTAACTGCTATTTTTAATGCTATTTTGGTTAATTATAAATGCTATTTATAGCGCTATTTCTATATGCTATAAATGCTTTTATTTTGACTCTACTTATTACGAAAACTATTGTTTTACATGTCTTGCCTCTAAAGTTTACTGTGCACTCAGAACAGAGTGCTTTGATCACAACAAATTCTTAATATATTTATTGTTTAATTCACATATAAATATACTGGTATTTTTAGTATATCAGTCAGTATAAGTTGTATTTTTAATTCAAAAAATTTTACAGTATATTTTAATTTAATGCTTATGTCATTCATGTTCTCAATCTTCTTAAAAGACGAACTTAAGTCATTGTTACGTCAATTTGTAGAGAGTTGTAAAGTTTAAGCGCTGAAAGTTTATTTATTTACGGAACTAACAGTTGGGGACAGTATTTGGTGATAGAAGTTAAATGGAGGCCAAGAAGTGATGAACAATGTTAGCATTATATACAATAATAACGACCAAAGTGTGTATGAAATGACTGAACAAGACGTGATTAAATCTGTGCGTAAAATCGGACTAAAAAATGAATAAAAATCGTACTTAAAAAGCGGAAAATAAAATCTAAGAAACACTTATTTTGAAAATAGGAATAATATTTTAAATCCTTATTTCGTATTAAGAATATATATCTATTTTTCCGCTTAATTAATGTAATCATTAAAAAGGCGGATTTTACGAAAATGTCCTGTATCTGATCATCGCATACCACACCAGTCACTCAAGTGAATCGATTTCATGTTTGAGAGCAGAGTTTTGCTCAATTAAATAATGATATGAATTTGTGGTAACAATCAGACCACGAGTAACAGTGAACTGCATTTCTGTTCGCTTTGACAACTCGTGAAGCAGTGATAGTGAACTGCCTTTACATCCGCTATAACTTCTGTGTTTACTCTCTTCATCTCCGATCACAAACACTAGCTTTTTAACAGTGTTTTCAATCATTTGAGGAATTTCCACACAATCAATGAATTCTTGTGTATTATCTTCAATAATAATAATCGCTTTACCACTTCGATTCATCGATTCATTCAATTTCATATCGAAAATCATAATATTCTTATCGATGTCACCGATTTTGTCTAAAGTTATATCCATTGAACGCACTTCTGACTTGACGTTAATTGTAAACTTGATTTGCGAGACAATATCACTTGATTTAGTTATCGATTCAATTGCATTCAACGCTAAAGTAGTGTCAGATAATGCATACACCATATGTGCGATAGCGAAGTATGTGTTACCGTAACGATAGCTAGAAATAAATTAAATGTTTAATTTAAAAAAAAAAATATTTTTAAAACATTTACTCTCACTTCATAACTGAATCAAAGTCAACACATCCGACGTGAAAAGCGAAACCATTTTTGCTGAACCCGTAAACACGTGTTGCCTTAACTCGAGACTCGTGTTTATCGTCGAGAAATGTCTTCGCTCTGCAGCCCCAGAGGTATATCTCTTTATTTGGTTCACTTTCTAGTTGTACCAAACCATTAATATAACCAAACTGTTCGTAACGGTTCTCGAATAAAAGATTAGGTAAATTCGCGTCAAAACCACTCAACTCTTTAGCTATAAATTGATCGTCAAAATCAGTTTGAAAGTCAAAGATATTCGAAATCTATTTCCAGAACAACTAAAAATTGAAGAACACCAACTGATTAGTGTCTCTGCGTCTGAGATAACCACTAAATTTGATGCGCAACTTTCTAAATGGTGACATGAGTTCGATCATCAAACCGCCAAACTTGTATGACATCATGCGATCGTTACTATTATTGGACACTGATTTTAAAATAAATAGAGGTCAACGCGAAGACCAATGCCTGTAAAAAATAAATTACTAACTGCCGGCACAATGTTATGCATGATATTTAGTGCTAAAAAATGTCATAATGTTGAGTGGATTGTCGAGACAATATTAAATAACACATTACATTAAGTGGCGCCTAATAAAAACCGACAACAGAGCAGTTTTTTTAGCGTTTAGAAAAGAATACCAGAACAGAGATATTAATAATATAAGTGTTTAAGTGTGACGTAAATTAGTAACACTTATGTACATATTAATGTTATTTTAATTTAATTAATTATTGGCTTACTATTTCTATTTTAAACATCAAAAATATAATTAACATGAAATTGTTATTAATTTACATGATATGTTTCTTTATACTATGCATTGTATTTAACAAATCACGTATCAGTGATGCGAGAAGTTGTCATCGATTTAAAATTCATGGTTAGAAACACCATTTAGTTTTCCAAATAATTTCTTATTAATTGCTATTCACCGATAGACTAGAGATATATATGACCACACTATTAATATGAAGTGATTTTTTGTGTTGAAACTAATTCGCCATTTTTATAATTCTCAATAGATTTGACTTTTCGCGGTCGACAACACTGTCGCGGTCGACTTTTCGCGGTCTAACAATAGTTGGTTAGAAAAAAGGGTTAAACAATTGTCACCAATAAATTGTGGCCTAAAACTGACCAAAAATTATATCATTGGCGGTGAAGAGGCAGTGGAACACGAGTTTCCGTTTCAAGAGGATTTTTGGGGACACTTTTGCGGTGGAGCTATAATAACCGATCGCTGGATATTAACAGCTGGTCATTGTGTGTCGGGGTTTGTGTAGACGCTGTACAACAGTAACGATAATAAATAATTTCTACTTTTCTTACTATTCACTACTAGAATGGCAGAAAGATATGAGAAAACTGGTGAAGTTCCTGGAAAATCGTACCGTATTATGGCTGGCGCTCATCAATACATAACCGGTGACATATATCACGTGTCACGAGTGATACTTTATAGACGATATGATCATCAAAGAAATAAACATAAACCTAAATATGACATAGCATTGCTTAAAACTAACCGAAAAAATCGCTTTAACTCGAAAGTGAATTCTATATGTTTACCAATACAAACATAAACTAATTGCTGTCAGTTAGAGAAATATCTACAAACAGGAAATGTTATTTATTTCCCGTTGGATAAAGAAAACTATAAATACTATAATACTATAAATAGGATATTCATCTTACTATTGAATATTAAACAAAGTTTGTTTCCGCTTCAAAAATATTTTGGAACTAAATCCTAGTAAATAGTAATGGAATAAAGCTTAGCTTGGGCTTAAGCTAGTTTGAGGTGAACTTGCTTAGAAGCTCAAATTGTTCGATTCTTCGAGCTTAAAGCTCAATCTCGAAGCTACACGCCTAGAGCTTAATGAGCTTAAATGTACTCATATTATTGAAAACTAGTAATTTTAAATACATAATTATACATAAATTGATCATACATTTAATATATTTAATAAAAAGTGATAAAAAAATTTTATTCTAGAGATGCAAAATAATAAAAAAATAAAAATTTCACAATTAAACACTAAAATTAAATTAAACATATAAAAATCATTGCACTATAAGCTTCAAGCTCAAGCTCAATGTTCCGAAAAGCTTAATAAATATTTAAGTTTAACATTACATAAGATTTCCATATTTAGACGGAAAAAAATTTTTTGACCAAATTAATTTTACAGCTCAAATAAATGTCGTTGAAATCTAATGTGTATTGAGTGGGTGTGTAATTCTTAATGGCTTGACATTTAAAAATTTTTGATGGAGATTTTTTTTTGAAAATTTTTTGCCAAATTAGTATAAAAGTTTGGGACACACCCATGATTTTTTTAGGGATGACAAGATTTGATACTTTAATTTTGGCACTAATTTAATACTTTTTTGACTCTTCTATTACTCTAATCTTGAAAATTTTATTCCTAATAATCACATCTCTTACTATTAGCAGCTTTTTCAGTATTCGTTTGCATCCAATTAAAGATTTTATGCGCTTTTTATAATTGAATACAAAAAATGATAAAACTTGATCAAAGCGAACATTGTTACTGTTTATTTTTCTGGACAGAAATTTTTCCATCATTTTTTTCTCTTAATTAATATAATTTTTATATTAAATTTAGAAAACCATTTACGTAACAGCGCACACAATTTCATGACGAGTTTAGAGGTAAAGCGATCATATAAAATGAAACATAACAAACATACAAAACGAAAATTAAAAAATGTGTGCATTTTATTTGTGTTTGCAAGCCATATAACTTTAATTGTCCACAATAATGGTAAAATATGAATTTAAATTCACTGATTTTATAAACATGTGTCACCGTATTTATGCATATAAAAAAATAAACTTCGAAGCTATCAATAAAAAAAATTGATTCATAACTTAAAATATGCGGACAGCAAAGCTTTTCTGATTTTTACAACTCATAAGAAATTGAACGCTATGTGAATGTGTACTTATTATTTAATTTTGTTGGTGAAAGCTGTGAACATGTAATTGCAATAAAATAGTAATTGAAATGCTAAATTATATTTTAAACACTAAAAAATTATTTTGCAATTAAAGCTTAAATGAGAATAGGATGACATAATTATTATAAGTTATATCTAACGAACAAAAGAGTTGTTAAAAAGTATTAATGTATGTCAATGACTAGTAGATATAACTTACTATTGATTTAACTGTTGTCGTAAAAAATTATTGGTGTGAATGTAAATAATGTGGATTTCATTTTCATTAATAAACAAAAAGATTTTTTGTATTCAATAAAAAATTTAATTTTGAGAGTTTTGTTTTTTTTCTAGCAATAAAATATATTCTTGGAATCAAAATTTAGCTCACTGTCTATCTAGCCTATGGATTTTACAATGTCCGCCAGTCAGTCTGTCCGTCTCTAGAGTTTTATTTGCTCAGAGCCTTCATAAGGATTAACTCTGACGTATGAACACTTTTAGAGTTCAGCGCATTGAAAGCGTTAAGTTTTCTGTTAATATTTAAAATTTTAAACAAAAATTACGATATGAAAATTCTCATTATCTTATTTTGCCACACTTTGTAACTCTTGAAGCTTACCACATATATGTATAAGAATGATGTCTTTCGATTCCATCATTTATCTTTCAAATAATATACTTATTGTTAACTATTTTAATTAACCCGAACTGGATTAAATTAAAATTAATTAAAATAGTTAAAAATATGTATATTTGAAAGCTAACAAATGATGGAATCGAAAGACATCATTCTTAAACATATATGTGGCAAGCTTCAAGAGTTACAAAGTGTGGCAAAATAAGATAATGAGAATTTTCATATCGTAATTTTTGTTTAAAATTATGAATATGTGCGCTTTTATTGCGCTGAACTCTAAAATTGTTCATACGTCAGAGTTAATCCTTATGAATTCTCTGAGCAAAAAAAACTCTAGGTCTGTTCGCACTTTTCTTAAGTTACGAGAATTACGTTTAAAATTATTATACATAAATGATTAAACATAATTTCTTATCCTAACAATGCTATTTATTACCGTCAGATAGTGATCTACATTATGATTGTTCCACACTCTTGTTTTCGAGTTCAATTCACAAGCAATGGTAATCTGAAAAAATTATGATTGGGTATAAAAAACGCGCGAAAAGACATCTATTTTATATAATTTCTAAATTTATAAAGTATTACTCTTTATCTATAACTAATATATTATCGCTCAATTTACTGTAATATTTCTAAGAGTTTTGTTAGTAACGAAACGACAACTAAAATCTGAATGAGCTAAGTTTAAAACATACAACGTACGCTGATCTACAAAGTTGTTTTTACTTTTTACGCAGGTTTTTCTCCGCCTCACTGTTGCTCACTATTGAATTGTAGGCTGTGTTAAATTTAATACATTCTACAAGAGGCAGCGCTCTTAACATCCCTTCTGACTCCTCCCTTTGACTATACTCTGCTTACTATGCCACGCAAACCGGAAAAGTGATAAACCTACTGGTTCCTCCCCCACTCATCACGTGCTTCCTATGCTATACACTATGCCATACAACAGTGCCAGACCGGAACATCCGGCAATTTATTTTGTCTCACGTCTACTCATGTCATATTTTTTTATGGTTTAAGAAGTAAAGTTTGCTCTCCGTTAACATAATTTTGCGCGAAATTTCTTTAACATAGTATTAATCACTATTTAGTTTGATGAATAGGTGCGATGGCATTCGCTTTAGTTATACGTAACCCAATAACCGAATCGAGGCTTTTAATGTTGACCAGAACTTGATACTACTTGAAATTTTTGCAATTTTAAACGCTTTTACTTAAATAATTACGACCAATTATTTTAATATGTACATATACCGACATACAGAACTTTCTTAAGATTTCTATTATGTAATATCACTTTTGTACCAAACTCATATTTATTGCTAAATAATTTTTAATTAGTTTTAAAATACAACTTAAAAATATTTCGTTACAGCTGATGTGTTGAAAAACCACAGAACACAAACCCGATTAGAAGATCCCCCATAACAGGTACTGTAAGTTAGTACACGACTTGCTAGCGGTTGCGTGATTTTTATTATATAAAAAGTTAACGTTAAGTAAGCTCCAATGAATGTGTGGTTCTTGTTTAATGTAGGGTATGAGTCGTAGTAGAACACGACCAGTTGAGAACCGAACCTCTAGACTTATTAGCTTAAGAATAGAACCGTTAGTACAATATAAGACAAGAAGAATGTACCATAAGAACACGTTCTGTACCACGATGTTCACGAAAGTGAAATCAATGTTAAACAGGTTGCACACAGTATTATTAAAACGACTACTTTCTAGTAATTTAAATGCTTTATTAGAAAATTATGTATTTGTAGCATAATACACGTGAATTAAGGCTGAATTGTTAATACAGTAATATATTAAGTAAGTACAATAAGTGAACTATTAGTAACATTGACTAATGCATGATATAAGTAATTAGTAGTTATGCGTCAAAGTGTAGTGACACATACACTACATTTAGTTAATATTTTAACGAGTTATCGGTCAAACAGTATTTAAAACTTATAATCACTTAGTGATAAATTTAGTAAACTGTGTTAATTGTCACATAAACTAAAAGCAATTCTTGTCGAATTACTAGAAGTATTCGCGTAGTATTAGATTAACAAACTCACTGTCATCTCTAAGGCCAACAAAATTCGGGGTACGCCCGAATACTATTACTACATTTGTTTTTTCGGGGATTATTTTTAAATGAATATATAAGAAAATATATACATTTATTTTGCCCGAATATTGGGTTTTTGCCCGAATTACCCGAATAGCTTTTATTTGCCCCGAATAATAGATTTATGTTGATATTTTGCATAAATATAATTCAAAAATCTTAATAAGTGTGGCAAACGTTTAAAGATTTTAGTTAATAATATTATATAATAATTTAAAAAAGAAATCCTGGATAAACAGTTTCTTAAATTTTTTATTTCTATAAAGATAATCAAAATCAAATCAGTAATTGTTAGAGTATGTTATATGACCAATTTAAAAGGAATTCTAAATAATAATATTTTCATGTTTTATAATAGTAAGAAATTATAATTAGTATTTTTTGAAGAAAATTTTTTTTCAACATTTATTAAAGCTAATTTTAAAATAATTTTGCTTAAATTTTATTGCCCGAATTCAGCCCGAAAACAGCAGTTTTTTTTGCCCCAAAGCTTTCCCAAATCCGATAGTTTTTACCCCCGAATTTTGTTGGCCTTAGTCATCGCCCATCGCATTCTATTATATTTCTGACTTCATTTAATATTATTTTAATAATAACTCACCTCTGAGTGATTGTCTCACATCAATACCGCTAAACTAACTAATACTAGGCAACACATTTAAATTAATTGATTGGCATGTTTCCACTCACATTTGGCTGTAATATATACCGATATTGATTTAACCGACTTTCTCTTTAACGTATTGAACTTTTTTATTGTAAAAATTGAAAATTTCTTTAATGTAAAATTAATTAAACATCTTTGGCCACCAATACCGTTGACATTGTAAAGGAAACAATTATTTTGTTATACAATTGTTGATTGTCGCTAATTTTAATCTTATTTGATAAACAATGTAAACCTTTTTGAAAAATTTATAATAAGGGTATATAAATATGACTTTTCGATGTTAATGTGATGTGTTATTTAATATTGTCTCCACAATCCATTTAACATTATAAGGTACGGATGTATACGTTGCCTGTTTATCGAGGCATTTAGATATGCCATCTTTAGATAAGCCACTGTTCGCGATGCCAATCAGAACAGCCCTTCCATTCACGTACTGCACTAGAGGTCCGCCTGAATCGCCCTTTAATTACATTTAACAATGATAATTTTACTCTTTAGAATTATAAACTATTTTATTGTTAACAACCGGGCAAAGTATTCCATCGATCACTTCATAGCTCTCAAGTGTGAATGTGTGATAATCGTTGACTTTTACTCTTGTCATCTTTAATCTTTTATCGGATGAATGTGATAAAGTGCGTCCCCAACCGGAATATAATGCCAATTCTGAGCCATCCATTGTGAATCCCTTGTCAGGCAAACATACACTGTTTACTTTCCCGGTGTTTAATACGAGTTTAGATTCCAACTCAATTAAACCAATATCGTAAAATCTATGCAATTCAGTATATTGTTTATGAATAAAAGTATTTTTGACTCTGATATAGTTTGCCCGAAAGTTTGGGTATTCTGTTAGTCCGGTGTAAATTTTGAAATCTTTCGGAGAATAACTAAATAATTTTTCATTTATTAATTTAGTGACTGATTAAATATTTGTTTCATTAATCACTCACTCTGTCAAACAATGCGCTGCAGTAATAATCCATCTCTCATTAATGATGGCACCCGTGCACGTAACAGATTTCAAAAATCTGAATAATGAAACAACGAAAACGAATAATATAACTCAATTTTTAAAATAAAATCAAATGTTTTCTTTCTAATCGCTCGTCTCTGCCTTATTTATGCACTGCGAACACTCATTGAAATTTTGACTTTTAGCACTGGAAATCTTTAAGAACTACTTTTCGTCAAATGCGAGATCGATATAAATCTGTATGACTTAAAGACTGCGAGAGATAAAACCTAACTTTGTTCCAATTCTAAAACGCGCAATATCTTCCAGCATAAAAAGCTAAAATATTTTAATTTATTAAAAGTCATTACGTGCTCATGTAAATGAGTGCAGTGTATGGATAATCGCTAACGTCTGCATTTCGACCGTTTTCTATGTTTTTCAATTCTTGTTTTTGTTCGTTTGCCGGTGTAAGCCATTTCATGCATCGATTTATTATTGGCTGCGCAAACCTCGAATTAAGACCACATGACCGATGGGTTATGTTTGTTCGGTGGTATATTTGTAGCCGTTTCACATTAGTTTGACCAAACAAAGTAATTACTGTGTGGTTATTTAAAAATAAATTCAAATGCAAATGTAAATGTATGACAATGTAAATTATAAATAGTGCTCACAGTTATTTGGTTTTATTACTTTTTTAAATTTGTTGTGTTTTATTTCGTTAAACAACTCATAAAATGAATTTCGTGTTATTTGGTTAATAAAAATTTTTTAAAACCGGTTTTATTTGTTGATAATTAATGCATTTTTTGAAGAGTACAACTTCTCAGAACACATTTATCAAAAGTTATGTTGATTTTTTGAAATTTATTTCATTAAATCAATCCTAAAGTGTTTTTAGGCAAAATTTTAAGAAATAGGAGAGAATATTTCTGTAATTATATTTATTACATCATTTATATTTAAAAGATAACACAAAATATCTAGCGTTTTCAATCACAAATTACTCTAAAAAATTGATTTATTTCGTTAAACGAAATCTGACAAAAATTAAATTCGTTGTGATTTTATTTCGTTTAATTTTTTAAACAATAAACTAATTATAATCTTAATAATTATATGGTACTACTAGTGAAAAGAGGTTAAATGGCCAAACGTGCTGTCGATCGAATGGAACTGTTAACCACAAAACTCGTTGTTTCTTATTTGGGGGCGGATTGTGATTACAGTCAAAATGTCAAATCGAAAAGTGTTCAATGCTTGCCGTAGACTGAACTGATTGTTAAGAACACTGAAATTACTGTCACTGAATAAATACTGCTTGTTTTACTTTTAATTGTTAAACTAACTATTTATTTGTTAATTGAGAATTCCTTATTATTTATTTAAATTAATTGCAGACACATTTTTTGTGTTAAACAATTTTATTTTTTTATAAAATATTTTAGTAAATTTCAAATACAAAATTTAGTTGTTATTTCATTGAGAGACTGATTACAAGAAAAAGTGAGTATAATCTCATAGTAATAGAACTTTGAAAATGAATGAGTAATGATTTAAAATTTCAAACTTATGTTTGCGACAAAAATAAAATTACTTTTCTTTACTCAATTATGAGTCGACTTTTGAGATCTAATCGGTTTAATAAGTAGTTGAGCGCATATTAGAGATGTTGCACATCTCACTAGAATATGTAATATTAAGTGTCATCCGATTAGTATTGAATTATTATATTAAAGGCTAAACTATTTAGTAGTTAAGAAGTACGGGTTCGGGAGCACTTTTTAAGAATAGTTTTTGAAAAAAATTAGATTTAAGATTAAACAAGTATTTTAATAAAAATTCATGATCATTTATCAGTTTATAAAAATATTTATTAGTTATATAATAAAAATAAGGTAAATTTATATTTCTAGAAAAAGAATTTGAATAAAATTTTTAAAATCAGATTAGATTTTGTTAGAAAATATTTTAATTATAAAATACAAATTTAGTTAACTTTTTGAAATACATTTTCAAAGTCTATTAAACATTTTTAATTTATCATTAGCTATGAGTATATACTTTAACATAGGAGTTATAAGGCCAAATTTCTTAAATGAGGTCTTAGAGGCTTGAGATTTTTTCGATGAAAAGTTTTTTCGATGTATTTACCCTCCCCTAGTTTTTTGCCTTCCTTTTTTGGATTTTTTTGTCCCTCTCATATGAAATTTTTTTATAATAAAAAAATTTCAATTTTTGTTATATTGTAACGGACGTTATGTACAAAATTGTTTTCTATTATATAACCTATTGGAAAAAAATTATTTTTTTAAAATGTAATAAAGAGACTTATGTATAAAGAGTTTCATACGTTGGCAGGGGAAGTGATGTGGTGGTTGGATGTCTGACTTGCATGTCTGATGCTAGGGTGTGCGGATTAGAATCCAATCTGCTAAGCTTTCTTTGATTTGACGTATGAGACGACTGCCGTCAACTGTAAGACGTAAAAATACAGTTAAATAGTATGTCCGAAGAGTTGAAAATTTAAGAGTACTGTGTCTTTTTATTGAAACAGACGTCATTGAAAGACGTTAAACTGATTGCGGAGGCATCCAAATCTCCTACGTCAAATCAAGGAAAGCTTAGCAGAAAGGGTTTGGATTCATATACCGAAGTGTGTAAGTCAACCATTCAGCTTCTAAGTCACCTAACACTTTTGTATTAAATTAATATGAAAAAAAGTTTGACAACACAATTTAGAATATATATAATAATTAATAAATAAAGCAAACTTTATAAAACAGTTCATTAAAATAGTTATGATTTCGGTTAAACACACTATTGTATCAAACCTGTCTGTCTGGTCAGAATAAAACACGCGTTCACAATAAATAACGTGTGCGGATCAAAAATGAGACAAAGTTTAAATTTAAATTAAATTTATAATAATTATTAAAAATTAATTATTTTTATATTAATTAATAACATAATTTTATTAATAAATAAATTAATTAAAAAATTTTTAAATATAATATATTATTTAATAATATAAGTAGTTGGATAATAAATGGAACAATTGGATAGGGTAAATCCACATTTATACATAAACTTATACTTGAGTCTAAGGAATTGCTTGGTTTAAAATTTGACACAATTTTATATCATTCAGAACAAGCGTTTCCTACTTTTGATAAAGTAAACAATACACCAAAATTAAAATGTAACTCATTTACAAGTAGTTACATACAAAGTTTGAACTCCAAAATGAATAATTTCATTATACTAGATGATAATATGAATACATCTTCTAATGAAATTTTAAATAGTGTTTTTTTAACAAAACTATCTCATAAAAATATAACAGTTATTTTTCTAGTACAAAATTTGTTTCCAAAATCAAAATATTTATGCGATATTTCCATAAGTTCGAATTATATTGTTCTTATGAAAAATCCAAGAGAAATATTTCAAATTAAACTTTTATCTCAAAAAATAAATGGAGAAAAAATTAATTGAATAATAAATGCTTATAAAGATAAAACTGATAATCCTTTTATTTATTTGTTATTAGATCTAGGATAAACAACACCTAATTCACTAAAAGTAAGAACAAATGTTTTAACAAATGAACATCCAAAAATTGTTTATATAGAAGATCAAGAATGAAACTAATTTTAAAGTGAAAAAAAGAACTAGATCAATTAAGTAAAACTAAATCAATTCAACAAAGAAATGAACTTATTAGTTAAGTTAACAACTGTGTTATAAAAGCAATAACTAAAATTTCACAAAAATGTTTACTTGGAAACGTTCTTTATTTATTTGTAATTAAAAAAAATTAAAAAATTATATAAATATATTAATAAAATTAGCTAACAAACGTGTTTCTTATAATCAAAAGAGAAAAGAAAAAAAACTAAAATGTGGTATTTTTAATATATTGTTACCTAAAGTTCTTGCTTTACTATAATCATATGTTGAAAAAAAAATTAATAAAATGAACAAATTTTTGAAAATGAAATTTGCTCAAATGGATAATAAAGAAGATAATAAAAAAGAATTAAGTGATATTTTGAATATAATAAAACTGTCAACTGAACCATACTTTAAAAAATCTTCTAATTTA
Organism: Steganacarus magnus; assembly: GCA_034698365.1. Taxonomy (NCBI): domain Eukaryota; kingdom Metazoa; phylum Arthropoda; class Arachnida; order Sarcoptiformes; family Steganacaridae; genus Steganacarus; species Steganacarus magnus. Next base: position 24,239 of record JAQIVF010000230.1, read on the forward strand.
GATATTGAAATTGAATAAGTATTAAATACAAACCTAAATGATTATCAAAAAGTCAGATTAAACTTAAACACATTAATTTAGTTTTTGAAAGCTAAAAAAAATTATGAAGACTTGCCAGAACAAACAATGCAAACAATTGTTACTTCAGAAGCATTATCAACTCCATAATTTATTTCCAAAAAAAGAAAAAAACTTACTAGTTCAGTTAAAAAGAAAAAGAAGAAAGTTAGAAAAATTAAAGAAGATAGTGAAGAGTTTGAGTTAGCACCTTCCTTACCAAGTGATTTTTCTAATAAATTATTAAAACGATTATATGACTTACTTAATTCTCCATAAGGAAAATACAATAAACCTTTTGAACCAGAAACTTCTGGTAGTCAACTTGCAAAATATAGAATAAATAGAAAAGCTAAAATAAAAGAAAAAGAAAAAACAAGAGAAATCCATAGATATGATGCAGATATACCAACATGGGAAAACTTTTAAAAACGAAAAATTATTATATAAATTATAGTATAATTTGAAAAATCCATCAAGATTTAAAAGACCTCATACAATATATTGTAATGCTAAAAAAATTAATACAAATATTAACTTAAAAGATGTAAAAAATGGTTATTAAAACAAGATACTTACACAATGCATCATTATAAAATAAAAATTTTTAAAAGAAATATAACTATATCCGAATATATAGATGAGAATTTGCAAATAGATTTAATTTAATCATAATTTCCAGAAAAAAATGATTTTTAATAATTGCTTATGGTAATCGGTGTTTTATCTAAATATGGTTGGTCTGAACCACTTTATAATAAAAATCCTAAATCAATAAAGAATGATTTTCTTAAGATATTATCAAAAAATAGAATAAAACCTATAGTTATAATATCTGATAGTGGAGATAGTGTAACAGAGTTTAATAATTCACAGTTTAAAAGATTTTTAATTAACAAAAAAATTAAACATTTTATAGCACGTAACACTGAAGTAAAAGCATAGGTAGTTGAGAGATGGAACAGAACTTCTAAAGAACAAATCTATAAATATATGTTTTACTCTCAAACAAAAAGATTTATAAATGTTTTAGATGATATTATTAACAACTATAATAACACAATACATTCAAGAACAAAATTCAAACCGATCGAAGTAAACGAAAAAGAAAACAAACAAAGTGTATATAATAATTTATACAATATAATTGAAAATATTAAACCATCATCTTTCAATTTTGGAGATAAAGTGAGAATACATATATTAAAATTAACTTTTGAAAAAGGATATAAACTAAATTGGTCTAAAGAAACATTCTATATAACCAAAAAAATTAAACACTTCACCTACAAAAACTTATTTTATTTCAGATTTTAGTGGAGAGGAATTAATTGGTTCATTTTATCCTCAAGAACTTCTAAAAATACTAAATGGATAAAATAAATGAACAAAATAATAAATTTTTTATTATATTAAATTCTAATGACAGCGAAATTCATCTAGTTTTACTGTTCATTATGAAAATAATTTGGAATTCGTTAGAGATATGGAAGTTTGTTTATTGGAAATCACGCTTCCAGAAAATTATACATTTCATAATATACCAAAAAGCAGATTAAAATTAGTTGCTGTAGAAGAAAATAATAAAACTTTATTAACTAATTTTGAATTCGAAAATTTAAATAATATTCTGAACTTAGAATAAGTACAAACATCAACTAAACCAATACAATTGAAAGAAATACACTGTTTTATAATTAGTCTAGACATAATAAAAAGTTCTGTGTATGGAATAAAAAAAGAAAACTTATTAAGAATTATATTTAAATCAAAATTTGAAGAAAATTAATCTATTTCTTTTAATCCAATACTTTTTGTTAATGTTAATAAGCGTAAATATAAAAGACGTTAACGGAGATCTTATTAATTTTATAAATGAAAATGCAAGTTTATTATTATTGTTTCTTCCATTAGAACATATATAAATAAAAGATACTTTAATGATTATTTATTTCCATTTAATCTTTTAAGTAATGTTGAAACACAAAAAATGTAATAACTTTTGTAACTATGAAAACTATTATGTTAGTAAAGCAACAGGGAATATCCACAAAGTCGTCATACAAAGAGGTTCTAATTGGTTTACAACATTTGCTAAAAGATATGACATTCATGTATTAAAATGTATTGGTAAACTAGTATTTTAAACAGACAGACATATTCCATGACGTAATTGAAGGAAGAAACATAAAACAATCAACTAAAACAAATATAAAAAAGGACTCTCTAGAAGTTTAAAAGACATTTCAGATAGGATCAGTCCTCAGACTGGTTTAGGTCGTAAACGAAAAAGAATTAAATCTAAAGTTTAATTTCAAAAACATCATTTTGAATTCATTTAAATGAAGAAATGATTTCTAGCAAACCATTACAACCTGATCATGCTAATAAAAACTAGTAAAGAGAAATTTTAGAATTATTTAACAATTTAGAATCAAATCTCTCACAAAACTGTTTAAATATAACTTACAAAGACTAATAGTCAAGTTTGTTTATACGCTTTCAATTTTAATTCTGAATATATTAATCCAAAAGAAAATGAATATATTAATTTACCAAATTAAGGTATTCTTAACGTAGAATTACACTTTGCAAATAATCTAGCAAATCCTTTGAAGTTAGTATGCTATGCTATCTTTGATAAAATGAATGAAATAGATTCATCAAGAAACGTTACTACAGATTATTAATGGATACATTATAAATAAATAAAGTTGGGAAATCAAATTCATTTACAAGAAATCAGTTCTGTGGTGTTTTACATTATGATCATTTTCCTATAAAAAATATTAAACGACTATGTTCATTCATAATTATTACAGATAAATCATCGCTTCCAGGTAAACATTGGTTTGTTTTGCATTTACCTTTAAAAGGAAAAATTGAATATTTTGATAGTTTTGGTTTTAAACCATTAAATAAAGAAGTTTATTTTTTAAGAAAAATGGTAAGGTCTTATAATAAATTAGAATTGCAAAAATATGACAGTAAAATTTGTGTAAAATTTTGTGCATTATATTTAGCATTTAGATCAAAAAGTCTATCATAAAATGATTTCGTCATTTTATTTAGTTCAAACAAATCTAATAATGAAAACTTGAAAAAATACAATTTAAAAGAATGTATAACTTTATTTAATTATAAGATTATAAAAATTAATTAAATTTATAACTATTAATTATAAAATTTTTTATTTTAAATTTATTTCTAATTAAAAATATTAAATTTTGTAAAAATAAATATTAAATAAAATTAAATGTTCAAATAATTATTTTTATTTATTTATTATTAAGTTTACAATAAGTTATATTACTAGTTTAATCAAAAATATTCTTTATTTTTAACAACTCTGAGGAAATATTTAATAAAATATATAATAGTTTATTTTAGATTATTCAAAGTATATAAAATTATAAAAATTTTCAAATAATACTCAAAAAAGTTCTCCCGAACCCGTACTTCTTAACTACGTATGGTACTAGAATAAGTAATATTAAGTGTCATCCGATTAGTATTGAATCATTATATTAAAATTTTACTTTTATTTGCTACATTTTGTACTTTCAACATGAAATGGTGTTTTAGATGAAGATATTTAGCGGATAAAAGAAAATGTGTAATCAGCGTGAATGCCTTGTATTCACTTTTAAGGGTATAAAAATAAATTGAGTACACAGTAATGCACTTATAATTCTTATAATGATACCAATTATATTCTCTAACTCATATGAATAAGCAAGGTTTAGTAAAAAAAAGTTGAAGTACAGTACATCGTACAAAGTATATAAATCTTTGAAGAGATATTCTTATTTTATTTGATTATGCAAATTTAATTTTTTAGAAACAAAACAAGAACGACACATTCATAGAGAGCTCACTTTTTAGTCAAACTTAATATTTTATTTCAACAAACTTTATAAATTAAAATACTTTTTGTTCTATTTTTTGTAATGTCATTCTAGTTGATATTTTCAAATTAGTTATTTAATTGTA
>JAQIVF010000231.1:0-28265 GCA_034698365.1 Steganacarus magnus
TAGATGATAAACAAATTTTACTGCATATAATATAGTAAAATTCTGTTAATCGGGTTATCGGGTTATTAACGGGTTTTTATTAATTCACTTTTATGAACCGAACAGAACCGATTACAAACCCGTCGGGTAAAACCGACGGGTTACCCGACCCGATAACTTCTTTACTTATAAGCTCAACACTATCTTCCCTTTCAACTGAAAATTTTAATATTAACAATATATTATTGCTAATACTAGTATAGTAAAAGAGTAAATTATAAAAATGAATTTGAATTCATGTCTCTCTTAAAATTTAAAATTCTGCACAACGTTTAAATTTTATATAATTATATTATTTATGAATGATACAAACATTAAATACCAGCAAATGAATATTGACCGATACTTCACAACAATTAAATGAGCAAAATTATAAGTTTTAGAATTTAAAAAACATCGAATCGATGCATCTTTAAAATATATTTACATTGAATTTCTATCAGTTTATTTTGTTTGTGGTTTCAATTTTTTCGCGCCTGGATTAACATTTATTTAAATGTACAGCAGATTCTAATATTTTATTAAAAGTTCACAAACTTTAACTTCTATGGATCGATTTATAAACTTTCATGTTATGTGTACGCAAAATATCTGCATTATAAAATTAAATTAAACTCAATCGCAAGAATTAAATGTTTTATTGAGTTCGAACCTTTAATACGAAAAAGATTAGAATATAATTAAATTGGTTATCAAAGTGTGAATGAAATGCTAAAATTCCTACTAAACTACAATAATTATTCAAATGTATTAATATAATTGCAATTTGGAAAACGAGTTAAAATACTTAACAAATTAACAAATACTTGACGGCTGAAAGTTTATGGTATAATAAGTTACGGTGCTTTCACTTTTTATAATTTGTAATGTGAATTATGTACTTACAAATTTATCAAACTCTGCATTTTTTTAATTGTTCACAGATCATCGTTACGCTAATAATTTTGATTTCCTGTTACTTGGATTAAAAGTTTTTGTTAGCGCTACAAACACAGTGATCTCTCAGATAACATAAAAAATACGTGTTTATTCCGGAATTCATTCACAAATGAATGACTCAAAAATTAGTTTAAATGAGGCAAATTAATGCTCAAAAAGCCAGTAAATTATTGTACGGTTTTTAATTTTGCATAAAAGCGCTTTGTATTAATTAATTAATGCAATGTTTTAAGTTTAAACATTTGAAAAATATATCGTTTGGAAATTAATTATAAATAAATTGAACCGACATTTTTAAAACATTTCATTTGAAACCGTGTTATTACATAACTGGAAAATTTTATTTGAAAAAAATAAAGGTAATCGTGGTTTGGTTTTTAATGGTTAAACCGTGGTTTTAACCATTGGTTTATGGTTTGGTTTGGATTGGTTTCAGTTTATAAAAATTCTTATGGTTTGGTTTGGTTTAGGTTTTAGAATGAAAAACCATTATTAAACCATTAAACATTAACTACTTTTTAACTGTAAAATTGCAATTATATTACCAGATTAACAAAGTAATAATAAAAACTTTGTTAAAGAGAAATTATAATGAAAATTGACATTTTAAAAAATATTAGCTTTATATGTTTTTTTAGCTCACTTTGATTTTATATCAATGAGCCATTGGATTTGCAATGTCTGTACGGATGTCGCTTTTTTATGGTAGGAGGCTTTTTTGTGAAAAAATTTTTAAGATAGGAGGCTTTTGCCTGAAAAAATTTATTGATAGGAGGCTTTTTTGGTGATAAAATTTCAATATAGGAGGCTTTATTGTCTGAAAAATTTTCACATTAAAGAAATTTTATATAACAATATTTTTAGCTTAATTAGTTTTTTGTTAGAATTATATTGTTAGATGAAAAAAGTTTTTCGTATTAATTTATTTTTCTTAAGAAAATTATTTGTTTAAACAATTCGTAATATAAAGTATGTATAGTTTAACAACAATCTTCTAAAAATTATGTCTTAAATTATTTGCATAATTGTTTGCGATATTCACTGTTCGAGTGCTGAACACATACTGAAACTAATTTTTGAGTGCACTCATCATTGAAGTAGTGATCACAACTATGATTTTAATTTTAGAAAATTTTTGGTTTAAATAATAGATACTATTGTTAGCTGAGAAAATTTATTTCTTTTTCTTTACTTTTAAAATTATTTTCTAAACGATTGTATAATTGCAAACTGTACTCTTTAAAACTACTTTAATGCTAGATATGTTCGTCAAAGTGAGCACATTTATAATGTTCATTCTAGTTTTAAATTAATCTTATATGTTATAAATGATCTTATTAGTAAAATTTGATATACAAAATATCATAATGGGTTAATGGTTTAAACATGGTTTGGTTTGGTTCGGATTGAATTGTAGCGCAGACTTTGCGATTTGGGTTGGTTTTGTTCCAATTTTAAATGGTTTGGATTGGTCTGGTTTGCAAAAAATCAAACTATGAACATATCAAACCCTTTAAATAAAATCATTTAATAAATTCGAAATATTATTTGCGAAATAAAGACTTAAAATATTTCATTAATAACTATTTTTGATTAAATTGGTTTAGTTGTAACTTAAGAGACCATTGCTTTAATTCCCGGTAAAAAACTTCAACCCATTTGTAACCTCTGAGACACGTGATTAAAGTTAAATGCTCTGCACATAACTATGACATATGGCAAGATTATTAGTTAATAAGATTAAAATTAAATAAGTTTTATTTAATACCTGACAGCTAATATATTGTGTAAAGTTAATGTACGAGCATTATTGAGATTACTTAAATAATTGAGTTAAGTTGGCGGTTAAAGTACTCTCTTTATAATGACACTGTTGCGTGGTTACTAAAACTATTTAAAAATTCTGTTTCTCAATAAAATAATTTAAATATATATAAAAAACGGCAATATAGTCGATACGTTTGACGTATAATTGGATTTACAGCACAGGCTTTGAATATTAATTTGCGTGTTGTTTTGAGGTGAAAATAGAAATGCATTTAACGCTCAAAAGGACGAGAGATTTCTTAAAAAAAGTATTTTTCCAAAAAAATATTAGAAATACCTTTTTATAAAACCTTGAAATAAACATATTCTTAATTTGTTTATCGCGAATCCTATGCAAGGTTATAGAAACTAGTGTTCGATATGATGGAAAACGAATGAATTATTGTATTAACATTATAATAAAAATTATATTTAGAAATATAAAATTGAATGCGTGCGTAACACAACACTTTGCGAATACAATTCATTTTTACTGAATAAGGATTTAATCAAAATTTTAACCGAAACATTAATAGCTTTTTCAATGCTGCATCAATGGACCCAAAGTGCAACTTTTTGCAGAAGTTATCGCACATTACTCAATCGGAATAATAACGCAAATAAAAATAAAATCACTTATCTTTACATATTGCAAACATTTATAATATCTTAGACTAACCGTAACACATATGTCATAAAAGAACTTTCATTTTATGCACGAAATACAGCGTGATTTACGAGTTAAGATAAGCAACATTTTTCAAAAGAATTATTTAATATGTAAAATATTTTTTAAAAAGTTCTATTTATAGCTTTTATTAGAGCATCTAATTTTGTCATTTCACGGGAAAGACGTGAGGAGAAGTTGAATAAATAACATCAAAACAAATATAACAGTTTATTGAAACAGATATAAAAAACTAACGTAACGGTAAGGTTAACGTACCCTTGAAGAAGTTCAACGCGATATGGTATGGCTAACTTGTATTGATTGTTCTTCGATTTAACCACAATTTTTCCGACACACTGTTTCGAACAATGGCTAATTTTTTTGGGATAAAAGGTGACGCGCGCGATGTCAATGGCATGATAGATGTTTGGTGACACTTTGACGGGTGAACTAAACTCGATGTGAAGTGCATCGTTAACAGGTGTTGCGATCACATTCTGTATTTGTATTAACTTTGAACCTGAATTCAATATCTGAATCGCAATAGTCTTTGGTTCGTCGTCTGAGCGCATTACCCCGAAGTCAATCAAATCGATGGGAGAGTAAATTCCTGGCGCTGAAGACACTTCCACTTCTACCGGTAAAATCACAAAATCTTGATCACTACTGTTCGTCTTGATTCTAATATATGCCGTATGATTTTTTTCACTGCGAGCTAAAAAATTAGCTCTCATTATAGTTTTAGTCTCAAACGGCGCGATTTGCCAAATATCTTTATTGCCTTCTGGATCACCTGTAGGTAATTCTAAGTGTAGACCACCACCTGTCGTATACATCTCTGTTAGCTAACAATTTTAAATCAATCATTAAATTTAGTCATTCATTTTTAAAAGGTATATATTATATTCAAAATATGAATCACCTGTAATGTAGACAAGTGTGGATTATAAATATGTATTAATGGAGCGTACGATGAATTAATGGGTACTTTCGCGCCAATAAATGGACGCAAACGAAATGGATTGGAGACACCGATCGCTGACACGCGATACTTAAACGAACCCAAAGACGTGTGAATATAAAGCGTGTTATTAACTGGTCCTTCGTGTCGCGCTAAGAACACCACTTCGAACGTCGTGTTACCGCCAGCGCTGATTATCTGCGTTTTTAAACAAACACTCATTTAACAATACTTTAAAATAAATAAATATGCTTTTATTAGTTTGCTTACCTTATCCTCAAAAAAAGAGCAATGAAAATGAACGGTATTTCCAGATATGGACAGCATTTGAATGCTCTCATCGTTTTGAATGTTTTCCACTAAAACGCGTTCAATATATGGAATACCGATTGAACTAAATTAAAAACAAACATATTTAGTTGATTCTCGCTTTTTGAGTGAATGCCAACAAAATAAAACAAAACCCATTGATATATAAATAAATAGAATATAAATATAAAGCGATATATAAATAACTCACTGGTGATGAAAATCGAGTGATTCTGGAGTAAAACGAATAACAGAAGATAATTGAGAATTCGTTGAGTCGTCGATCATATATTTTAAATCGTTATCGGATGTAAACACTAATCAATCAAACAATAATAATAATAATAATAATGGTTATGATATTAGTTGATCACCTGTTTGTGAATTACTGCACACTATATTCGCTAATTTATGCATAAAACACATCACGAGAAATAATGTCGATATTAATAGCTTCAATGGAATCATTACACTCATTGTATTCATTTTTAATTATTAAGATATATTAAGTATTTATTAAATTTAGTTTTGAAGCGTTGATTATTGAGTAACAGTTGTTATTTGATAGCGTGACTCACAAATCGAAAGCACAACTCGTCGTCAGATGCATATATAAACTGTATAATAATGTTATTTATCGCTGGTTTCAGTATCGTATCGTATGTTTGTGTGTTTATGCCACACTTATGCGACACATACGCCAAAGAGCATGTCTTATCTCACCGTTACGCGAATCAGTAATCGATTTCCAGCCAATCAGCGTTGTGTGTCAAGGACTGTGCACTCAATGCGCGCGTCGTATAAACCACAAGTAATTTGCAATTTATTAGTTTAATTATTTATTTTATTTTAAAAAATGCCAAAAAAATTATAATAACTCTAATTTTGATTTTTCAAAAAATATTTTTTACACTTTCAATCTTATAAATCGTTTTTTTAATTTTACTCTCTACTAAATTTAATCTCTAATAACTAAATAACAATCGTATTAATATGAACTTATCTTTGAACGCGATTTTGTGACAATTATTTTTGAAATAAATTTAGTTATTAACTGCAGATTAGGCTCTGGAATCTTGAAAAACTTAAGGCGCGAGCCTAAAAATTAAGAATTTTAAATAACCAAAGCCCGAAAAGATTTTACTATTGAAAAAAAATTATTTCATTTATTTCAATAAAATCTGAACTAATATTCAATAATATTTAAATTGTGTTTTGGTCTTTTGTTTCAATCAAGTTATACTTAATTCAAACATTATAAATAATTTATGCAGAAAAGGTAAGTTTTGTGCAATTACACTGAATTTTATAAATTATCTGGCCTTCTAATCTTATGCCTTATACCGAAACAGTTTTAAGAGCTAAGACACAAACTCGACAACTAATATCTGGGTCCACAGGGCCAACAAGTCGAGCACCCGATTCGGAGTCTGATGCAAATTGTAATTCAGTGCTACGAACGAAATAGTTAAGAGAAATTACAACGAAATTATTATTATTTTAGCTTAATGTTTATTTTTATAAAAGAGTATTGAGAGATCAAATTAGAATATTTTTATGTTATAATATTTCTTGGAACTATAATGAAGTTATTTTTCGGCATATCATAACATAAAAATATTTTAATTTGATATCTCAATACTCGCTTATGAAAATAAACAATAAGCGAGAATATTAGTAATTTTGCACTTAACTCTAACTATCTTTTTCTCTGAATCGTGATCCCATTAATCGCGTTAAACTAGTTTGCAAATTACTACCATTTCATATTTAAAATACTCATACTCCAGTAATTATAGAAACGTCAATAAATTTTATATAATTTCAGTGTAATTTTTTGCAAACAAGTTTCAGTGTAACACTAGTGCTTCGCTTTTAGAAAACTTCATCAATGGTTTCAACTGTTCAATAAAGATACAGGCGTATCACTATGTCGTGCTTTTTTTTACTATTGATAGTATTTTTACTTAATAATGTGAAATTTATTTAATTTTGTAGTGATTATATCAACCAAATGCTTTAAAATTTAATTACGTTTTACTATTTAAGCAGACTTTTTGAGTTGAGGCACAATTCAGTGTTGTTCTAATTTTATCTTATGTTAATAAAGTGATCACATTTTTATTTTAATAATTTTAAGCACGGGTAAGATTTGGAACATATAAATATATAATTTAAGATAATAAACATATGTTGAGATAATAAAAATTAAAAATAAAAGATTTGTATATTTGTATTGCAATGGTTGAAAATTTTAATATTTGAACCATTGAATTTTTTAAAAGCGAATGGAACACTAATTTCTGACAACATATAAATAACATGGAAATAGTGTAATTATTGTTGTTTTTTTTAATATAAGCAGCCAAAAGCAAAACTAATAATTTATAAAATTAAACAAGAATAACTCATCATAGATGGCTCACTATTTCATATAATTCATTAAATTTTAGGTTTTAAATTCTACAAAAGTTGTAGTGATCTGAGGACATACGGACAGACAGATGATCAGTGTTAAAACCATAAGCTCTACTTTAAGCTCTAGTTTTTAACAAATTAAGCTAAAAAACTACAATTTCAATAAATTATCAATTGTCCTAAAAATAAGTTTACATGAAAAGTAAATTTATTAATATAATTTGTAAAATTTACATAAATATATAATGGAATGACGAAAGTTTCAATACTTTTTAAACTATATTTAGAACTTTATTTAACTAAATTTATCCAATAACACATAAAGCGGATTTATTCTCAACATTTTTATTTTCCAGCTTATTTTTTGTTTTGGTGGGAATGGTTGCCAACTTTGCCACTGTCTTCCATGCGGTCAAATGATTTTTAGCATTAATAAGTGCTGGCAATCGACTCGGCAATTCGTTCAATCGCTTTCGCGTGCCATCCCTCTCGAAATCTGCAATAAATAATACTATAAGATTGCCATCAACTCCGCCGACCACCAAATAAGAACCATCTGGAGTTGATTTAATAACCCTCGCTTCGGCAGACAATTTATAATTCGCAATAATCTTGCCATCCGTTAACCGAATTAATCGAATCGTTTTTTTGAAAGCGTGATAGTAATAAACATATTGATCGGATGCGGTAAAATCAGTAGACAACGAAATGACGCCCTCAGTGGTTCGCGGCAATAATACTTTAACTGTGGCCCCATTTCTCAGCTCAATTAATTCGAGTCCACCGCTGCTCGGAGCGTACAAACCATACACGCCATCGTTAGTGAAACAACCGTTCCATCGACTAAACTTAGTTAATATTCGTTTAGTATAAACATCTATAATACACGATACGTCCCCACAAAGTCCCACAACACTACCTTTTCCGCGATAGTATAATGATTTTAGATCATTATATTTAATATTTTCAATTTCTATGTTATGCAACAGAACTCCGTTCTTAAGCGAGTGAACAGCGAGATACTCTTTCAGTGGATTTTTCTTATCATTCACCGATATTACGATGTATTGATTATCTTTTGTAATTATTGGCAATTTTCCACATGAAAATATCATTGTAATGTATTCAATAGTATATATCATATCTCCATCAGGAACTGAACGCTTTAACAGAAGGGTATTGTCTTCGTTAGTTTGATCGGAAAACATTTCAACAGTCACTACGTTAGTATCGTTATCTGTTAACATCAGGTGTTTGACGTTATTCTGTTCTTGTTTATAGATAACCTCTTCTTTCTCCAAATCCCAGATTAAAAAATTTGAGCATTCAGTGCTAATTATATACTTTCCGTTATCAGTTATGACGGCATGAGTTAATATTGCACCTATCTTTGAGTCGCTTAGGGTTGTTAACAGTTTACCAGTATCTAAACACCACACACCGATACAATTGCGAGTCACAGTAATTGCAATATTTTTTATGCTTGAAAAACTGATTGAATCAATGGGTAACTCCATTCGATCGATGGTCAACACGCGTTCAAATAGGTTTGCAATGTTCCAAACTTTGACGCTTTTATCAAATGACGAAGAAATCACTGCATTGTTTTGGTCTACAATAAGTGATTTCATGTGTATTATTCGTCCATAATGCGCATCCAAAGTTTTTAATAGATCCCCGTTTTGCATCGACCAAACATATATACATTTCCTAACGCCTCCAATCGCGTACTGATTCAATCGCGTCATAACTAAACAACTATAACATTTTAATGGTTTAATTGAAATATTTCTCACTCCTGTTGGTAATTGAAATTGAATACTATTATCAGAAATCGGGTACGAATTAATTGACCAAATAATAAAAGATCTTAGATAAGCAGCCACTAACATATTATCCCCACAGATAAACAGTGATATCAATTCATCGCCTTTCTGTGGATCAGTTTTGGATAGAATCTTATTCGAAGTCCATTTATTTTTTCTTCTCCTTAGAAAGCAAACTCTTCCCGTTTGGTTGCCATGAAAAAATATAGTTTTTTTTGCATTCAAAGCAAACCCACCGAAAAATTCAATTGGTTTGAAAAATTTGTTTTCTTTAACGGTTTCAAAATAAAATATGCTTTGGTCTTGCAGTTGATATATCATATGACGCTCGTTGTGGTCGTAAAACTCGATGCTTATTATATTTAATTTTAGCGACTCTTTGTTGTGATTGTATTGACTGATAGTATATTTATCTATTATGAAATCAATATGTTTAACATTTACGATTATCCATTCACTACAAGTCCACGCTATAAAAGAGAAATCATTGACAGTTGAGAGTCCAATGATATTATTGTCGAACTTAGTATCGAATTGCGTTAATATCTTCACTTCACTCGAAAGAACATTAAGTATAATAATTTCATCGTAATTCGTGTAAGTAATAGCAAACTTGTCGTCACTTGTAATTATTAATGTTTGCATAATACCTTTGATCTCTGGATCGACATCTTTGGAAACCTCACCGGTGGACAAATCCCACATAATAAATCGATTCGAGATTGAGATAATGTAACGAAAATCAGAAGTTAGAGCGAAATCGAAAATTGCGAATTGATGTCCCTCTAGAGAGTACCGAAGAGGACCTCCAGGTGTGTGCAAGCAATGGTTAACGGGAAGCAGAGCGCAGTGTTGTGCACCACATTCGTCGCACATTCGCAACAAAAAATTGATATTTGGATACTGCGAGAGTGGCAGCAATCGACCGATTATTTGTGGTGAAAGCATGTTTGGGTATTGCGTTAATACTGTCGCTGACAAACGAAGAGTATCTGCGAGTAAAGAAATCTCTTTCTTAATGCCGTGATCTAAACTGTAGCCATAGCTATCATAATTAATAGCATCATCAAAATCGTGTAATAAAGATTGCAATGGAAAGCAACTAAGTTTAGCGTGAAGCCATTTATAATTAAAAAGTACGATTTTTAATAAATCTTGATATCTATGCGCTCTCACTAAATGATAAGGAAGTTCTCCTAGTTTTCTGATATTGTATCTTATAAGCCTTCCGTCAATTCCATAATAAGCGAGTGGCTGTGATGGTACTTTACGGTCAGCTGTTGCTTCCTCTGTTCTCAAATTAAACCTTTGCTTCTGAGTTTCGGTATATACGAACGGTTTACAGTTACCTCCGCCCCAAATACCTAAAAAATAATCGACGATCGAAGAATGAAAAAATATGGTGTCTGAACTGGTTTTGAAATATCGTTGAACCGAAGCGTCTTTGAATTGTCTGTGATACCAATTCATGGCATTAACGCCATCAGCATCTCTTTCTGTTAAATATTGGGGCAAATCGTTTCTTATTCTTGTCCATAGCAATGGTGGTATTCTTCTAACAGGTGGCATATGATACTGATACACATCATCCAACACTATATCATCTAACGATAACAAATCTTCGAGTTCACTTTCGCTCAGACCATTCTTCAGATAAAACAATAAATAATAAATAACATCAAATAATTTCATCTCTTTTTGATTGATGACTACCTTTGATGCTGTGATATAAGCGATAGCATGCGAAACGATTGCTCTTCCATGCGATACTTCTATACGATTAAATAAATTCATAATAGAGTCCATAACTGTATTTGAAAGCACTGTAATGCTTGACTTTGAATATGATTTCCAGCGAATAACTTCGGCGAAAACAAGTTTCGTAAATATCGGAAGTGAACACTCACTTATCGCATTTTTTACAATTTCCCATTGGTTTGCGGTTAAATCTCTTTCTGACAATTTTAGCCAACTTTTAATGACACGAATTGCCAAATCAGCGCCAAGTGGTTTCACTTCTATATATTGAGTGGTGTCGTCAATAATTCGTTTCAAAAACTCGAAATCTTTACAATCATTATTTGAGCACGAAATCACAACTTTGACATTAATAGGGAATTGTTGTGCGAGCCATAAAAGTTTAATACTCGAGTCTATGTTACTCGATAGCTGATCCACAGAATCAATGAAAACAAATAGTCGTTGCTGTGAGCCTTGAAATATAAGTTGTTTGAAGAAAAATACGAGACCTATTAAGTCTTCTGGGGTTTCATTTAATGGCAGAATAAAGTTGTATAAAATTTGTTGACAAACGCTTGTTAACAGCGGTATTACTGACGAGCTATCAGGTGTGGTACCAATAAATCTTAGAATAAGTATTTTTTTAACGTCTGTGCCCAACCATTCATCCAAAAGTGAAGCAGCTTTCGCTAAAAGTGAGGTTTTGCCGCATCCACTGTTTCCGTGTAAAACTAACGGTAATTGTGAGTCATTTTCGATGTAGTTTTTAATAGCATTAAGTTCATCAACTCTACCGAGAAATACTTTTAGAGTTAACAGCGAAGAATGCGAGTGATGCAGTATTTCCGTAATAACTTTGCCAAATCTTGTTTGATCCTCTTTACGCATTGCTCTTCGAACCATTTTTGTAATGTTGCGGTAAAAATGATCGGAAAATTCGCTGAGATAATTATGATGCGCTTTTAGGCAAAGACCTTCTTTACCGCTCCAATCCACTTTGAATCTCAATTCAAAATATTAATTTTTAACTTTTATTATAACATGCTATAAATTCTAACTTATTTAGCGTCAGGATAACGAGTAATACACTGTTTTTTCGAATTTAAAACGAAAAAATATAAATTATTAGTAAATTATTTTTTAAAAAATCATTTACTTGGCGAGGTTTGATGCGTTCATTTTTTCTATAAGTTTTCGATCTCTTAAATCATTAATCAATTCTTGAGCTTCTTTATCCACGTCACCATTAGTTGTAAGATCAATAAATTTTTCAACATTAACAATGTTAGACATATCTATTTTGTTTATATTTCTTATATATGCCAAACAATGTCGTTTCACATTAATAACCTTAAGTATTCCATTTGTGATTTCTCTTTCAGTAACTATAATATAACTTATATTCAGTATATAAGGCAGAATGAAAAAAATACGCCAAAACTTACCGGACATCACATAATTATGCTTCGCGTCTTCAGTAATATATCCTTTTTTATGCAAATGGTTTGCCGCAATTCTTAAAAGTTTTTGTAATTTAAGTAATGTTTGCCTCCATAAAAGCCGATCTTTTGCCTGCTCTGTTAAATCTAACTGTCAAACACAAATTTTTTAATAAAATTATAATGTTAATATTAGTGAAACAGAATATATGATTGACATATAGTGTAAGCATGAACAGTATATTAATAATTTGTTTATTGAGTATTAGGATGCGTTAGTTACTCTATTTGTGAAATTAGTCAATATTGAGCTTATTGGTTGAAGTATGAATACTGGCGGAACAGCGTTTATATCTTCTCTATACCATGTATCAAACAGTTCAGCTTCACTTATCTCCATGTCTTCTAAAGTGTTTCTCACTAAGCGATACTCTTTACCATCAATGACTGTAGGAATGGGACGATAACCATATCTTTTAAGAATGTATGTATTTTGAAATGTCTTAGAAAATATTGAATTGTTTTCAAATATAATTTATTACTTTTGACCCAAAAATGCTACAAAATTCGGTCCCATTGATAATCTTTGGCAGTTTTCGATTTCTTTCATACATAGTTCTGTTGTCATGTGATCGTCTTTATTTGATATGAAAGAAAATAATTAAAAATTTAAATAGAATTTTTATAAATAAATATATTCTTTAATTTTATATATCAAAATAAATATATTGAATATCAACTCATTGGTCAATTTGAATTTTTTTGAATTAAAGAAATATTTTATACAGAATATTTTATTTTATGGTTATTATCAAAACTCAATATTAATGATAATAAATCCCTGTACAGAAAGTTAATTAATTATTTAACATAATTGAAACATACCGGTTGATTCGTCTCTAACTCCCCATCTCATATCGACTACTAATTATAATAAAATTATTATGTGTTAATATATTTTTAAAATATTTAATTTTTAGGTACCTTGAAATTCTAATCCATATTTTTCTTTACAATATTCTTTTATTTTTGGATATACATCTTCCATTAGAGTATTTCTTTCAAGTGACATATCTTTACAGTTTTGATAAAAATCTTTATCATCTATAAGTGTTATGTATTTATTTATTAGAAAATTACCTGTGAATGTAGAACTCGTAAAAATTCTAACAATTTTCGAATTAATAGGTGGCAAGTCTATTAGAGAACCCAAAAATATTCTATCTATAGTTCTATCGTCCATATTAATTATTATTATTATATTTATTAAACAAACATTGCATTAAAAAGAATAATTAACACAATTAATTTTTAAGAACATATCTGAACAGTTTTAAGTATTGTATCTAATAATTAATAGTTTCACTAAGTATTATATTGAGAATACTTAGAATATTGACATGCAATTGTAACTAAGGGCGAAGAATTAAAATGGTATTAGCAATACGTTTTCCTGGATACATGTTAATTAAAACGAAGTGTGCATAACTTAGATGTTTTATTTTAACATTTTGTTTCTCTAACAGTAAATTACAAATTAATTAAGTGTATTAGGTTTTGATAAAATATAATTTTCTTAAAAAATTAAGCATCAATGCATTTCAAGTCTCTCCTTTGGTCTCACTTCCATTTAAAAATATTTTATTTTATATTATAATAGAAATAAATCTTTGTAATTCGAATATAAGTAATACTATATGCGTGTTTTATATGAACTCATTCTCGATTCTCATTGAATATTTTTAAGGGTCTATTGCTTATCCCTGAGTTTTCAAATGTACATTTCTCTGACCATATTTACAAATTTAGAATCTCAATCTTGTACAGTAGTTACTGAGATTCGAGAGTTCTAGAGAGGGGTAAGCGTTATATATTTTTGAATTTTTCAGACCATCAAAACTTATCGAATTAAAGTGACAACTTTTTTTCGGTGAAAAATTTTAGAGGTCTGAAAAAACTCAGGATTCAAACAATAATTTTTCAAATTCTTGGCAATTTGTAATTGGATTCTAGATTTTTAAAATTAAAATTAAATACATTATAGTCCCTAAATTAACAAGAAAACTATTCTTATTCCTAATAATTTTTAGCTGAAATAAGCTTTAAACTATGGCAGTACGGTTTTTTTACTAGAATTTTTAATTATCTACTATTAAATAGAAAGTTCAATTAATAACGATAGCGATAGCGTGATGACAAAACTTATTTTGCGACAATTTATACTATAAAAATGTACGATGTATTACAAATAGTATCCTGTAATACTTATTTTTTAATTATTTCTAGTTTTTTATTCTAATGTGTCAAAATTGAGAAATTTTAAATCAGTTATTTTTATACTTATAATCAAAGCATTCAATAAGGGCGTCGCACCCATCAGAAAATTTCAGAAAAATTAAAAATCCGCGCATAGAAATTTATGAAAATAAAAAATCACGCTTTAAACAAATTAGTTTTTGGTCAAAAAATTATGCTTTGTTAACCCGTTCTTAGAATAAAATTTCATGGATTTATTATTAGACAAAACAGTTTTTCAAATAATTAAATCATATGTTTAAAAATCTGATAATTTAAATGTTCATTTTCTTTATATTTATTTAATCCTGCAAAATTGTGTTTTAATCTGCAGCACCAGATTATAATTGTTTTAATGTGTTATCCAGTCATAAACTGTAAAGACACGACAGTTACTGGCATAATATCAAAATTACTCTGATAAGAGGTTTTTTAAGTATACATAGGAGCACTAACAATGTAACTCCGCGTCGCAACAATATAATGGAATGTTACATTAACCTGCGCGCTATTAAAATAGGATTCACACGATATCATTAGCGCACTAAATTGATTTATTTTTATCTCATTATAAAGATTTAATAAAATAATTTAGGGTCTTTTAAAGGATATTCACATCATATTTTTTATGTAACAGGCATGACGCGCATAAATAAAAATGGAAAAATATTGAGACAGGATGACATAGGGTTGAGAATGAGTAAATTTCCATGGGATTTATCGGGATGAGATCGAAACTAGAAAAAAGAGAGACGGGGCACTCTATATACGAAACTTTCCTGAAATTTATAAAGAAAACTGTCGAATTACAAAATTATATAAACTATTTCTACTAGTTTTTTCTGAAAATGGTAGTTTAATATTTTAATAAAAGTTGGTCCTTCAATTATCGTTCTTGTTTTACTTTAAGCTCAAATTGGGTCACTGTTTTAATCATATTTGACAAAAAAATGATTTACATTGATTTCCCATGAATTATTATTCTCTTATATTTAAATTAAATATTAAAATATTATTTTCCATATTATCTGTTTAATATTTTGTCCCATTCAATGATTGAATGTAATTTATAAAAATCAATAAATGTATTTTCGTTAGCATATTCTGATACTTTAGATATCAATCAATAGAACATCTGAATAGCAAAATGTGATTTTATTCAAGCTTGACTAACACAGTACTGAACGTTTACCGAAAAAATAATTATACAAAAATACATTAATGTAATAATTATTGCTAAACCAATTATATTACTATGATTATGCTATCATACTTAATCATAACATATAATAATTATAATCGTAAAGTCAAATAGGCTTTTTTAATTATTAAAATTTTTAAATCTTTAATCCATTTAAAATTTTTCAATTTTTATTCATTAGTGTCAAAAAATTATTGTGGAATTATTTGAATGCATATTAAGTAATGAGAAATAAAAAGTTTATAAAACTTATTTATAATATTTTAATAAAGTTTATATATTTTATAAACTTTTATTTCACATTCAAAAAAAAGTCACATCAAAAAAAGGAATTGGAATTTTATTGCATATCATGAAAACCCAATATTTTAAAAATGTATTTTAGAACAGATTATCGTTTTTATTTTTGCACTAAAGATGCTTATGGTTTGGTTAAATCTTTTTTTTTCATATCATGGTAAAGGTTTAGTGGTAAACAGCTGTTTTTATCTTTAAAAATAAAAAATTTTTTTCGTATGCTGCATAAAATAGAGACACTTTTGAAACATACGAAAAATAAATGACCATATTATTAAACTTACATCTGTAATTAAATATCCTTAAATATTGTGAAATATGTGAAATTATATGTAGATTGAAAAATATTTTAATTGACATATCACGACTTATAAAACTTACAATATAGCGAATGAGTTAAGTTTTCTAATTTAATACCACTAGAGTACCCTTTTTCAATTTAACTTTTAACTCTATAAATTTTAATATTTAATTTTAAGTGTTTAATTATACTATATAAATGTAACTTTTGAAATGATCTGTTTAACAATAAAGACAATGAAGAAACAGAAAACTTTTAGATTCCTCGAAAAATTACAAATCGACAGGGAGTTGTTTAAAATTAAAAAATTGACTTACAATTTATGAAAATAACCCTAATAAACATTACATAATTTATATTTTAGACTCCATAAAAATCTGATTACTGCTAATTGAGTAAAAAAACGCAAAACAACGTTAAAACTAAAATAATAGAAATAGAAAATATAATATAAAAACAATATTTCAGTATTTGAACTGATTTTTATGTAAATGAAAAAATTGTTAATGTTTGTGAGAGAATTATTATTAATAGGATATGCTCCTTGGTTTAATTAAGTTTTAAATGAGCGAATTATTATTATAAATATAAATTAATTTTTAGATCATTTAATATAGACAAAGATGAATATATAGTTTTGACAATATTTGTCTGTCTGTGCGTTAACAATCCTCTTATGTATGAGAAATTTGTAACTTTCATGCTTTATAACATGTTTTTATTAGACAACTTGTAATATAAGTAACAATATTTAAAATTTTTTATCTGATGCCAACAATTTTATTCAAATAAGTTATTAACTATAGTGCGTTAAGTGAAGTTTAAAAACAAACCTTTAATTGAATAACAAAAATATGTGATAAGTGATAAATTTTTTGTGACAAATTATGAAGCAGGCAATAAAACATGCATTGTTTCATTTTAAACTTGCAAACATAAGCTTTCTTTATAATCAATAAACTTTTCCGGATTAATTAATGACAGAAAAATTTTAAAGTTTTAGAATATGATTAAATATCAAATATGATACATTTGTTTTCTAGAAACTTATGTAAGTTTTAAATATTATAGGAAATAAATATTAACGATATTGTTATATGTATATTGAAATCGAAAGTATTATTGCGATTTTGGATAAAAATCGTAGTAATAAGGAAATAAATTTATTAAATGATTACTGTTGCTGACGCGTAAAATTTTAATTTAATTTTACGATGTAAAGTATTGATTAGAAATTAGAATTAATCCAACGTTAACATTAGTTTTTATCATCGTTTAATAAACTAAAATACGTTAGACTTTAGTGAAGTTATCTCGAGTGACAATAGCAGATGGTGTTCCTGTTTATAAAAAACACCTTTAAACAGGATCACCAAAAATATATATGTCAATATAATTGTATTAATTCATTGCACTGGAATTGAGTCTAAATTTAAGTTTTAAATACAATTGCATAATTATAGTATCAGGCTTTGGTGATAAAAATGATTAGATTTAAATAAATTATTAAACAGAAAATTTAAATAGATATACATTAAAAATCGTCGCAATACTGTATGAAATAATTACATCATTAATCGATAAATGCTTAGTAGTTTCGTAGTTTCTCTGCTATATAACTATTTAATTAGTTGACAAAATAATAATTTTTTCCTTTACGTTTAGCTGTAATTTATTTGAAATGTTATCAAAGTCGTGGTTAAAACGCAGGTGTACACAAGTGTTATATTGTCTTCAAAAAACGGTTTGTGATTCCACTGTACTGTAGCTCATGATTTTACAGTTAACTCTCTGTAGCTTCAATCACTTATAAGCTTACAAATAACACTAAATTAATTATAATTTTAGATTCGCAGTCATTGTGTAATATTAAAGTGATACAAAAAAGTTTATTGTGTAAAAGTTTACAATGAAATTAATAGCTAGTAATAATTGGTTTTTAATAATTACCTTTAATATATATTTAGTTACTGTATTACAGCAATATTTGCTAAAGCACTTCAAACTCGGTTCAAATAGATAAGACAATATTTCTACCGCTCTCTTGATAGATTTATCTACTGGTATAAAAAGCTCTGAACTTGTGCTTCTAGTCATTTAAGTTCGTTTACTTTTTATTTCGCTATTTTATAGCTAATGTGTAGGCATTTATGATATCAGTTACACTTATGAACGTAAAACACATGGGCTTCGATAATAGATTTTGCAAAAAATGTTTTATTTCTTCAATTATACATTAACGGTATGTATATTTTTTATGCAATTTATTTTCGTAATTACATGTTAAGAAATTTATAAATTATACAAAACTGTTTTACATTGTGGACCACATCAATGATTCAGTTTTATTGACAAAAAAATAAATAAAACATATTTACAGCTTTTTTAAAAATAATTCCGTAATAAATTATTAATATGCGTTCCAACAAAAACTCGAAATTTTTTCTCAAAATTATTAATTTATATTTTTGAGAAAACAATAGTGTACACAGTATTGAATGTTTAAGTTTCACTATTGTTCATAAAATATTTACTTTTGAGGCTGCAATATTAAATTTTTTTGAGCCCGAAGTTTTTATCTGCAATCAATTTTTATTATCAAAAAATGTTCACAATTACTATATGCAGTTATGTTAAGATAATCGGTTTCGTAGTCATAATTAATGATTTGACCCTTTTAGCGCTAACAGCGTCGCAGTGATGTACACAAGTATCCAATTATTTAAGATGTGATAGGAAAAAAAATATTAGATAATAGTTGAAAATTTTTAGGTGGAGTACTAAATAGTGACAAGTGTGATAAATAGTGATTTCTTTATAAATAAAATATACTTTAGTTTATGGTTTGCGAAAATCATGTACACTTGTTCTTTGAGCGATCATTCAAATTGAAAGTTAAAATTTTATTTGTATAACTTGTTTCGATAGAAATACGATATTATCAGTGTGTAATTTTATATTTGATTCTCGCTTACATATGTTGAGCGGTCATAATGTGATAAATAAAGTGATTTATAGAAAATCAATAATCATATACTTTCTGTCCTATTGTCGCATCATTTCTATAAAGTATTGCTAAGAGAAAGTTGAGTATTCAACTCGAAGTTTTGTTAACAGAAAAATAATGAATAATTACTGCGAGAGAATCCAATGTCGTTGAAATAATCAATTATCTATTAAAATTGACTTAAAATATTTTTATCTTAATTTCGAATATTAAAATTATTCTGCATAAACTAAATTTTTATTTTTAATTAGTTATCTGTTAATAAACATTTCGCTCAACTTTTAAATCGTAAGTAAGATATCTTTAATTAATTCATAGATTTTTCGTACTAATTAAAAAAATTATCCACTAAAACTTAAAAATGATAGAAATTAATTTTTATAACAATAGCGCAAAACAGTAAATTAAATGAAACATTAAGTATAAAAAATCAGTATAAAAGAACATACAGTGACAGTGTGTCCATTTAGTGTTCAATTCTTATCTTTAGATTTGAAAAAAATAGTAATGCATTATAAATAAAAACCACTATTAGAAATGTATTAAACATAAATATTCTGAAAAAAGTGCATTACTCACAGATACATCACTTAAATTTTTAAAAAGCATAGATTAATATAATATGGCAGAAATGCGTAAAATGAAATATGCATAGATATGAAGTAATTATGCTAACAGAACATATACTTCATTATGAAATGTTAGTTTTTTGGACATTACTGCTCGTAGGGTTTTAAGGGTTTGATACATCGAGTATAATAGGGTGGAACCATTCAAGTCAACCAAATGAAATCAATCATTTAATGTAAGAACAAAATATTCTCTCAATATTTCCACGCTTTTGCTCTCTTTAATAGAACGTTGTTATATTATATAAATAGTCTTAATCCGTGAAATGAACCACACCCTCGAAACCTATTCTAAACAGAGCTTTTTTGTATTAAACATAAGTATAACATTGTCATGTTCAGCACCTTTGCAATCAATATATTTTACTTTTAAAAAAAGTTAAATGTTATGACAGGCTAGAAATAACATTTTCTTCTCGTTGTTTAATTTATAGAAAATTGATTGATTTTTATAACTCTAACACATATCAAATTTTTATTATTACAAATTAAATAAAGTTTGTTTAGAGAATGAACAATTCAAACAATATAATAGCCTGTAATAAAAATTAGATAACTATTTGATATATTAGTGAAGAGATATACAGTACAGTACAATACAGTAACTGTAGTGGAAAACCAGCATTACAAGTATTGGACAAAAATAAGTATTAGCCATACAGTATTAAGTAAGTTTAACGTTGAATACATGAGTGGATTAGTGCTCTTTGGTTAGATGACAGGTGTCAAGTGATGCACACCTGCCGTTCATTTCTAATAAAGAAATACAACACACATGTGCATATTATTTGGCAAAAGCTATCATTTTTGGTGATCAACTAAAAAAATAATTTTGAAGGGATATTCACAAAAACAGTATATCTATGCGCACAACATGTTCGCAGACACGTTTAAAACTTATACAAAACTGTACATCAATTGTTTTTGATGAACCATCAAGTTTAGCAGAAAAGATACTGATAAGTTGGATGTCGGCGACACATTCAGGACATAAAGTGCATATGACGGGGTGTGGCAGTTGTGCCCAATAAAGCGACCAACCTATGAATACAACCTATGAACACAAGCAATGAACATGATGTTATTGTCGCGTGCAAATATCAACTTCATAGACCACACGGCACGCCCTAACGACCCCCCATTTATTAACCCCCATTCTTATGCTGTATTGCAATTTGCACACAAAGTCACTCTTCGAATATTGAACAGTGTAAAAGCAGTCAACGTTTAATGCAGACAAACAGGTAAACTAATCTTGTGTGTTATGATATAACAATGCATTTGCGTTGTGATGTGTAATCGCGAAGCTTTTCCATCCAACCTTTACTATATTGCAACGAACAGTATGTGAATTCATTTATAATCTAATTATCTATTTCGTCACAAACAACTTTTATAAGTCTACATTTCAGTGCGAATTTCAAGATAAATAAAGTGAACAAATTTCGTTCGCACGTTACGCCAAATCCTCAAATGCGACTTCACGTTAAGCGCACATCCGATTAGGAAAAAACGGATTACAGGGGAAGTTTAAAAATTAACTTTACTTAATGGCCTGAAAACTAAATGCTATCCATAATGGTTTGCCTCATCACTGTAATGGAATTTAAATAATAAAATTGATATTAAATGAAAGCTCGTATACTAACTTGAGCTGTTCGTGCAAAACTTACTTTTGATCGTTTTGTTCGTTCGGCTCGAGTTATATCGACGAGCCTTAACATCGATGTTTGGTGCAACAAAATTGTTAAAAATATAACAGTATTATGTTTAACTTAAATTATTGATTTAATAGTTAAAGATGTCTTTATTAGCAAATGTATAATTTTTTTCATTAATTTATAATATTAAGATAAAAACATGTAATTTTTAAACACATATTTCACACATATATGCCATTGTGTTAATTTAAAATAATTTACAAAATAGATCCGTTATTATAACTAAAACGCACACATTTTTCGAATGGTTGTCAAAAT
This sequence comes from Steganacarus magnus, assembly GCA_034698365.1. NCBI lineage: Eukaryota > Metazoa > Arthropoda > Arachnida > Sarcoptiformes > Steganacaridae > Steganacarus > Steganacarus magnus. Next base: position 21,857 of record JAQIVF010000231.1, read on the forward strand.
TATTTCAAATCAATTTATATGATAAGTGATAGCATTATACGATAATAAATTATAAGCTATTTTGCTATAACAGCCTCTTCGACAATATTTCATACACCATTCTTCTTCGAAAGTAAGGCATATGCGCCTAAAATAATTAAACAATTTATTTTTAACGAATATAAGTAATGAACTTTATAAACACATACCTGCGAAAAATTAAGCTTAGAATTTCTTGATATATACTCAGCGTATTTGCAGGTAAACATTCCGCAATCGCTTCCATTCTCTTGCTGTGGTATATCCTAAAAACGGTGAGAAAATTCCGAAATTATTTAATTACAACTTAATAGAAAACTAGTTTCTAAATAAAAATTCACAAACCTTAACAACTTCTAGCGTCCAATCACTCATATCGTATTCCTGCTTCTTTTTATCGACACTTTCGTCGTGTAGATATTGTTTCAATGCATTTAAACATTCATTATTTGTTCCGCCCATTGAGTCATAGTATTGAATTTTCTTTCGCGTGAAGTCTATTACCTGTTGAGATAAAAAAAATCATTAATTTAATTGATAATAAACTTGAATCACGTTAAGCTTACCGCTAAACACCAATGCATTCCGAGGTGAACGGGAATGAAAATCAAATTAAACGAGAAGACATCCACTTTTCTCGTCCATCTCTTCAGAACTGTGTGACCACCTTCTCGAAGCTTTGGATAAAAAAACGTGTTAAACGCGTACGCGGACGAGAAATTGTCGAGTTTGCTCCGTTCGACAATCAACGACATGTAATAGTTGATAATCTAAATTAAATAAATTTTATGTAAAAATTAAGACACATTTGACATGTAATTTCGATTACCTCATCGTTTAACCAATTAAGGCCAGAGAGAGTTTCCATATCTTTGCGTTTAACAGTTATCGAAAAAGCTTCGGACAATACTTGGCCGGGAGGTGTTGGTCTGAGTGCGTCGTCAATCATTTGCTCCATCTCTGGCGTCAAAGGAGGCAAATCTTTGGACAAAATGTGTTGGTCGTCATCGATCTCCTCTTGCTGTTGATCTTCATCGTCTTCTTCCTCCTCCTTAACCAATGGAAAATATGGAATATATGGAATGAGTTCGCTTCTAACATATGGCGCTTTGATATAACTTTCCAAGTTTTGGTGATCTTTTTGACGCTTATTTTTACATTCTTTAAGCTTGCGTTCGCCATCTAATATTTTTCTATTGTTAGAATCGTGTGACGACTTTAAAGAGTTTCGCATTTCAGAGACAAAGCTTTGCTCCAAAAAGTCTTTTTTCTCTTTAATTAAATTTTTAAACGCATCACAACTTTCGGGTAATTTAGGTATTACTTCGCTTGTATTGTTCGCGTTCGCACACAAGTTTGCATTATTTGGTGTTGATGTGCATAATGGTTGATATTTTCGCAATCTTTGATTAAATGAAGTGAATGGAGTGAATTGGAGTTTAGTGATTGAAGATTGCTTGTTATAAGTCGGCGGATTTTGCGTCACAATGCCTTTACTCGGTATCCTTTCAATTAGACTATTCTTGCAATTATCCTCTAATTTCTGTGTGTGAACACCAGAGTTTGTCAAATGGTACGCTATCTTAGTGCTACTGATTAAACCATCCTTTTGTAATGAACTGCGTCTACTGGTGTTTGTTGATGACGTTAAGTCAATAATTGGTTGTGTTTGAAATTTATTCGAAACGATGACATTAGTGGAACTGACGTTTGGACTTAAATGACTATTAATTAGCATTCGATATTTCTCTTTTTCTTCTTGACGATACGGATAATAATTTTTATATCTTTTAAATAAACTATTTGACGAAAAACGTGACGATGGATAGTATGACATTATGTTCAGGTATGGCTTTAAGTGATGTTTATCGTGTTTTTCGTGTTTATTGTGCTTATGTCTAGAAAACTCATCAAATCTACTTTTAACAACATTCGTTGAAAAATTCGGTTGCGGTACTAATGCATTATTTTGCTCATCAATTGCGTTATTGGATATTTTTTTGGCGCAATCGTTCTCAATATTAAACGCCAACTTACTATTATTATCACATATTTCGATAGAATCGCGTAATGCTAACGCATTCTTATTTCTTGTAACAGTTAATGAATTACTATTTTGTTCATTGTTTGACACTGATGTGACGTCTTTTTTATATCCAAACTTAGCGATCAATGAGTTAAATACGCTGCGAATTTTCCACTCTTGCTCTAAATTAATTTTAAAAAATACGTTCATATATAACACAATTTTAAAAAGTGTATCAAATGTTGTCACCCATACTAAACAATCGCCATTACCTTTGATAGGGTTTAAATCTCTATTTCCAGACATAATGTTACTAATTCTAGACTTCTTTGCTGGTGATTCGAGTGAGACGTTACCACTGAATCTAATAATTGTGCGACAATTAGTATATAACAAATCAAAATTAAAGTTTCAAAGAGCAAAGCGAAATACCTTTCAATATCATAACTGCGTTTCGATTGTTTACTCGACTCACAATTAATCGACACTTTGTTTTCAGTCATTAGTTCATCAAATTTTCGTTTTTTGTCTCGCGTGTACTGATTACAGTGAATTACACTCGAATCACTCGATTTACTCAAACCGAGCGTCATTTAAATTAATATTTATCACTAAAACAATACTAGAGTTCATTAATATTTGATTGAATTATTTTGAATCAATTATTTTAAAGCCAATGAAAACAAAAAACAAATATTATTTCTACATAACTCGTATAACTCGCCACAACAACACAACACAACACACGTCTAAATGCGAGAAAATGAGCTTAAAATCTATCCATAAATGACGCGTCACTAGAGTGTATCGGTTATAAACTGCGCTCAAAACGTAGTTTTAGGCGTTTATCGCGTATTACGTATCACTCATTTACTGGCGTTTTATATGTGTTGCGCACGTGAACTGAAATTCGATTTTCATTCACGATTTGGTGCGCAATGAATGCAATGCGCGCTAAACTCAAATATGAATCGATTTAAACTATATTTTTCACAATTAATTGTCAATTGTTTTCTACGCTACAATTATTGCATTGTTTTCATAAATTTTAAGCATATTTACTAAAACATTATCATATGATATATTTGAGTGAAACAATTAATTTTTGTTATTTTGAAAAATAATTAAATTTTTGAGAATCGAGTAAATTCTTAGAAAAAATTCGATTCAAAATATATTGAAAGCCGAAAACTGTTTTTTTTGTGTATTATATGATATCCTATAAACTGTATCTATAAATGGATAATAAAACTGATGAAGATTTAGAAAATGAGGATAAAAATGAAACGAAGAGTGAAGCGATTGAATCGAAAAATGATGAAAATAACATTAATAATAATTGGAAAGAAAGTGTCGCTAACCAACCAATCGATACTAATAAAGGTTATTATTATTATTATTATTATTATTATTATTATTATTATTATTATTATTATTATTATTATTAGATATTATTATTATTAATTATAATTAATCTATTTTTTTAATTTTAAAATTATGGCAAACAAATATTTTTTAAAAAATTGATGCAAACATTTCTATTTTAATTATAATAATAAGTAATTTTAAGTAAAACTAATTACGGTATATATTAATTAAGTAAAAAAGTGATATGGCTTTAAAGTAGTTTTAATTTTTCAAGTATTAGAAATAAAAATACTAATTCTAAGTTATGGCAGTGATTTAACCATGTAATAAAAACTTAATGGATTTATGGAATTTGATAGATTTTCGTTTGTCTCATCCATTTGTTTAAGTCGCGCATTAATGTTCAACAATCGTAGAATTTCAATGTTGACCCAAATTTCTATTAATTAAAATCATAGTTACGTTATGTTCCAAAAACTTGACTGTGTCTGAAAATTGTTAAGATTACTGTAAAAAGTGTTCCTTAAGTGCATTGAATTTTAATTGACAGAAATTTAAAAGTTGTCTATAAATACCAACAAAAATATTTTGTTTAAGCTTCAATTTAAGGTTTTCAGTCTCGATTTTAACGATCATAGAATAATGTTTATCAAACACTGTGTGCTATAAACGCATTTTTTAATAAAATCATTCCAATTATTTACTAACATTGAACAAACTCGAGCCATCGATATGTCGGTGTGTGTGTGTATGTATGTGTGTGTGTGTGCGGACAGTATATTTGTTGGAAAGCTTCCTGTCATAGATATTTACCATAAGAAACAGCATTTAAGTGCTTAAGTATAGCCAAAAAATGCTAAATTAAGCCATATTTTTATGTCAAAAATTGACGAAATTATATTTGAATCATTTAATATCACTTAATATATTTGAAATATACTGAGTTCTCAGTTCGATTATTTGCTTGTGTCATTTTTGCGTGAAAATTTTACCGTAATATAGTTAACTAATTTTTTAATATTCTGTACATTGCAGTGCAGATTATCTTAAAATCTTGTATATGTGATGCGAACAAAAATAATGAGTATATTTTGTTAAATAACCTCATAAATTTGTTTTTAAGGTTCTAAAAGAATGATGAATTTGTTCAAAAGAATGTTTGAACTGCAAAAAATAAAAAATTTATAATCAGATGATGAAATCGTTAGTTAATTATAATTTTAAAAATTTAACGCTTTCGAAACTTTTCGCATACTTAGAAATAGTAAAATAATTATTTGATACAGTATTTCATAAAATATAGGTAACGATTCTACCAATGGTTCAATTGTTAAAAGCGATTCGAATCAAATAAACATCGAAGATATTGAAATGTCGACCACTGATAGCATCTGGTTTCTGGTTTGCATTATATTGGCGCAAATTTTTACCTGTAATTATATTTTAATTATTTAGAACACAATTTAATTTTTAGGAATTTACTCTCAAAATTATTTGAATTTATATATAATAATAATTTTATAAAAATATTTTTGATGAACATAAAACAAAAAATTTTAGAAAAGCAATTATTTAGTTTGAAGCACATATATCATAAATTGATCAAAAAATGATTGCGGTATCAAATGTTGTTTTTAAATTTCCATAAACTTATTAATGTGTGTTAATTTAGCTTAAATTCGCTTTTTAAGCAAAAACACTACTTTTTCCTCTATACTATAGAACGCAATTTAATATCTAGTAAATATTATTTCAATGATTTTATTTATAGTTTTTATTTTATACGGAGTTTGCCACTGGATTTACAATTATTTGAATGGACTCGACTGGACATTTAGGCAACAATCAAACATTCAATTCAATTTTCATATATTCTTTATGAGTCTCGCGCTATGCCTCAGCGGATTCGGTAATGAGATAACACTATGCGATAATGTTTGTGCAACATGTCAACTAAAAATATATCTGTTTAATTGACAGTTGAAATGTTTTTATTAATTTAGAATTAGAAATAATTAAAATTTTCGTGCAACCATTTCTAATTTTGAGTGTGAGTGTCGAGCATTACATTGTTGACCCATTCTGTAGTGCGAACGCTTAGCTCCCGAACCCTATTAGAACATCAACACTGTTACAGTAATCGTGTGTTGACCAGAAATGCATCTTTCAAGCCATTATACTATTAGTTATTCATTTCGCATTTTGCACATTTAGATTTGAAATACTCTGTAAGTCGTGCTTTAAATATCACAAATAAGAAGCACATCGGATCCAAATGATACTGTTTTCAAGAGATAGATTCTAATAATTAAGCTATTTTTTAGTATGGAAAGCTTGACAATTTATAAATACTATGCTGTATTTGGAATAAATTTTGATACAAACTGTTATTTAGACTGACTATAAAACAGAAGCAGAATCACATAATCATTAATTTTATTATAGATTTACTCACATTAACACTAAGTAACATTATTTGAAGCACTTATTCTGATATACTACGTGTACGCTTACTTTACAGGGCTTTTAACGCATCGAATATTTCGTGGTTTATCTCTGGGAGCTCTCAAATGTTTGCATAGTTTTATTACTTTGCTGACAACTGTAGTGATCATAATAGGATTATATTTCGTTATAGTGGCTACCAATTCTAAAAACCACAAACATTTTTGTACAATACATTCGTGGTTTGGATTAATCACAATAATTTTATTCACAATGACATGGATATCAGCATTCGTAATATTTGTGTTTCCGTCATTCATAAAACGATTGCAACGCATATTAATTCCAATACACGGCTATATGGGGCGAACGGTTTTCGCTGTTATGTGTGGCACTGCTATTATAGGTATCAGTGATAAATTGTTCGATGCGTACGTCAATTAACTTCATTCTCCATCATATTTGTTAAAATAACTAGGGATTTGAAAATCGTTAATTAACGATTTCTTTAAAACGTAATAATTCCGCATAAAATATGGCATACAGACACAT
>JAQIVF010000232.1:0-28167 GCA_034698365.1 Steganacarus magnus
GACAGACAGACAGACAGACAGACGGACATTGTCAAATCCATAAGCTCTCCTTCATCTATATGAAGTGAGCTAAAAAAATAGTAATTTAAATTTCGAACTTTTAATAAAATGGCTTTTATTTCAAATTGCATCCAATAAGAAAAAGGTTTTTGCTTAAAAAAATAATTTTTTTATAAATGATTTTTTATGATAAGATCAGAAGATAAAATATTTTTCATTCCGAGATACTAGAGTTAACGTGTGATCGAAAATAAGGTCACAAACATTTCTTTCGCAAAACTATTATTATTATTATTATTTATTAGCATTAATCACATTTATTACAATGAAATATTAATTTTTCATTGTTAAATAACTTTATTTACTTATTATTATTTTTAGATTTCAAGTGATAATTAACTGCCAGTGGTATTCTTTGTTTATTAATGAATAAATTGCGTTTTTGAAAACTTAAATTAAAAAATGTTATGTTCGAAGCAATTTTAACGAACTACTAGTCAATAAAATCCACGCCTTAAACAAATTGATTTTTTATTGACTCTCGAATTTTTTTATAGCAAATTTCGATTTTATAATAAAATCCTTGGAATGTCGAGTTAAATTCACTCTCAAATTATAATTTTAAATGTATATTATTGATTGCCATTTTAACATAGATATTTTCAATTTCACTTTCTTTTCAATATCGCCTTTTTTTATTAGATTTCTAATTGAATTTAAATTGTAAAGTTTAATTGCTGTACAGATACTTTAAAAGCTTTTTATCAGTGTTGGGTTTATTTTGCTTCCGTGACAGTTTTTCGAATTATCTGCTGAAAACCTAATGTTAACAGTCTTACTGTGCAACATCGAGCCCGCCCTTATTAAGACTGCTTCCCCCCTTTATTACGTATCTTTAATTGTTACGCATCGAAAAAAAGCGAATAAAAACATATGTATTAACAAAAGGGAAACAAAGGCGAAGCAGGCTTTATGACGGCCTTACACTTTTTGGTTTCTACCGTTAGAACAATTAGAACGTTAAGACCTCTGGTGCCGCAATCTGAACCCGAACCTCATTCTCAGATTCGAGGCTACGAGGTTCTTACATCTAAGAGTCTGAACCTTTTTTACCAAAATTTCCTGTCCTTAATTATATATCTGTTACGATTTGACCAAATGAATGAAAAAACTTTTAGAATAATTTAAAAATTATACATAACTATAATTTTCATTTATAGGGTTGTCTAGCGCTGTGGGACACCGCTGGTCAGGAAGATTACGAGCGTATACGTCCGCTATCATACCCGGACACCGATGTTGTTGTTGTATGTTTTAGCATAGACTCGCGAATCTCGTTCGCAAACGTGAAATTAAAGTGGGAACCAGAAATAACCGCTTACCTGCCAAATGTGCCAACAGTTTTAGTTGGAAATAAGTGCGATCTCGCCTCAGAGAAAACGGTGACAGTGGAAGAGGGCTGGAAATTGGCGGACAATATTAACGCTGTCGCTTACTTAGAATGTTCGGCCAAAACTATGCATTGCGTGCGGAGAGTGTTTGATATAGCGGTGCGCGCGTCGCTACACAACCAATCGCATCACAATACGCGAACGTGTTGTACCATTGTTTAGTTACGTTATGTTATGTTATTAGAAGTGATTAGCATTTTATTTCAATTAAACATTTTTGTTTTTATTTAATTTTCCATCTGTTATAAAATTGTGTTGAAATATTTTTAAAAAATTGTTTTAAAATCAATTACATTTTTGACTTGAATTAAATCTAGGAAATTCTGTTAACAATTTTATATTTTAATAATTTGCTCTATTAGGTTATGTGTGACTGACTGCTCAAATTTTGTTTGAGGGTTAATATTTGCAAAACTATCAGATTTAGTTACAGTAATCTTCTTTTCTACGGAACATTTAACATTAACATGGCCTAAATACCATATGATAAATTAAATTATGTAAAATTGTTTTTTTTTTGCTGAGTTATAGCTAATTTATTATTTAGGCAAAAATCGCGCATAAAAGTTTAAACTACAAAATTTTTATTCAAATTACTGTATGAGGAGCTGTCGGTTTAGCAGAGGAGTTGGTTTGTCTACTCACGATACTTTGCATTTTATTATTTAATTTTTATCACTTATGTAACAGATTAACTTCCAGGTGCGCCGCTAACTAAATTTTATACAATAAATTAAGTAATTTTAACGTACGTTTAATTTGTTATCAGAACAGAGAAAAAAAGCAACCAACAAAGTTAGTTTATGCTTAAGAACAAAGTTTTGAATTAATAATGGATAAGTATTTATCAATTATTATCCACTGAATTCAACATCTGTCTCTTAATTATTTTTGATTGCTTCATAATGTATATTTATTTCTGCGCTAACTATTTCGAAATTTTGGTTAACATTTTTATCAGTTCAAAAATAATTCAAATTTATATTGAATTTTAAACGATTTCTCTATAAAGTATTGATCTGCACGCGTATTTTAATTAATCGATACTCTTAGCTAATTCTGGCCATACATGTGACCCAAAATATTTTCTATACTAACTTATTTTGGGTCACAATTTGGGTCACAATCCTTAGTTTAGGAGCCTCTGGTATAGATCAACATTTTATTATAAATAAAACTCTCTAAAGTTATACTTTTCTATATTTTTAATTAATATAATAGGTCTTTAAAATGACGTTTGAAATGATAATTGGTTAAAAAAAAGTCCCACCATTCTATTATACCATAATTGTGAATATTTACAAAAGTTATTAAATATAAATAATTCAAATTTTTGATGCATTCATGACAAATTTGTTAAAGTTTAAACCAAACATTTAAAAATTAAATTAACAAAATATTTTTTTGTTCTGAAAAAAATGAATGTACTTAATTATTTCAAGTGTTTTATGAATTTATTGTTGGCTAAAATTGTGGGAATATAACCACTGAACTGATTCGCAGTGACAACATTTTACAACAATCTATGGTTTTTTTATTATTATTAACAAAATATTTGCTTAATAGCTTACTACCATTTGGAGGTAAAGCTGAATATTTTGCATTTATTCTGTTACAATAGATTTTTCTTTTCTTGTCCAAATCATTTATCAAAACCTTAACAACTCGTTTACAAGAAAACATAGTTTATATTTTACACGCAAAATACTAGAATATTATTCTTATTGCATATATTTTCGCATGCATTTAACTAAAATAACAGAGTATTAAAGCGGTACGCGTGTATTGTTAGTTAATTCGTTGGTTACCATCGCTAACAACAAAATATAAAATGCATTTTCCATCACATACGCACTGAGAGCCTGTAAAAATTGATTGAAACACAATTGTTTGCCATTTAGCTTTTAAGATCAAATATTAATTATAGATATAATAAAGCAAATACGAACTTTACTACAATTTAAAACATCATTTTAAGTTTGCCTTAACGAAAATCATTACATAAAAAAAACAGTTTCACAACAATGGGTAACTGTTCAAACGGTGTGTCATTCGCGACCACAGACCAGCACACCTCAGCAATCTTCGAATCGATTTTGACTAATGACGCGCTTCTTTTGGAGAAGTTAATTATCGAGAAGCGGCCGACGCGTAACATGTTCAACGATGACGGCTACACACCGCTGCACTTGGCAGCAGAATTGGGACAAGAAGAGTGCGTCAAGATTCTCGTGTCTCACGGAAGTGACGTGAATGCTGGCGATCGAATGGAAATCGCAGCGATTGGCGGTCCGTATCATCTCAGACCTATTCATTTGGCAGTAAGTAATGGTTGGTATAATATAGTAAAGTTACTGCTCACACACCACGCAAAACCCAATATAAAAACAGCTATAGGTTGGACACCACTGCACGACGTGATGGCCAATGACATCATTAATGAATGTCACTTAAATTGTATCGAACTATTGATCGAAAGCGGTGCCGATATTAACGTTAAAGACGCTGACGGACGCATTCCTTTGGACGCCGCTGTCATTCACGGACATTACACCGCAACGCGAATGTTGCTTAACTACGGTTCAAAGTATCACAAGATGTCGCATAATTTGGATCCAGATCTGCTTAAGCCGCGCGGCGATCGCGGAGAAAGGATATACGCATGCGCTACCATGTGTTTGCTGGCCGGTTGTGGCAAACTAGTGGATAATTATCAGTCACTTAAGGCTAATTTCGATGATCCCGACTGTGACACATCGTTTGTTATCGAACAGATGGACAAACTCATTAAATTACACACTGGTATTAAAAGTTTAAAGCAATTATGTAGATTAGCGATCAGGCGAGAGAGATATGGCTGCGAATTAATGACGTTTGTTAATGCCATGTTTATTCCTAATGAGTTAAAGGATTATCTCTTATTAGTGCAACTATGATTCAATTCTGCAAAAATATTCGCGCAATATGTTATGTGTTAATCGGTTCTAATTTACTTAAAGCATTATTAGTTAAAATTTGTGATTATTATAAGGATTTTTAAAGTTACCGGTAATTGTTTTTTAATTAAAAAAATTGCAAACTATTTAAGACACTAAAGCCCATTTAAATCTTAATAATCTTATAAAGTATTAACAAATAACTAACATTTAGGATGTACTGTATAATTACGTTGATATTTACATCGCATTAAGCAATTATAATTAAAGGACAAAATCGCCCATTAAATAGATTAATAGTAATTAATGATTTCTGAACACCAGACACACATTCACGCTTTATAAAATCAATTATATGTTCTGTATTAGTTATTTATTAAGTTATATCTCTTCAATTATTTTAAAATCTTTAACAAAATTATCGAGAAGTAAATTAACGTTATTTACGCAGTTATCCATACTCTTAAATGCTTTATTAATTACGCTTTTTGTTGACCGAATACTTCTTAATGAGGCAGAACTCTGTCTATTATAAGTGATATTTTGATTAATCAAATCATTCTGCATTTTCGCCACAAATCTTTGCGTTGAGACCAGCAGTGAATCGAAGAAGCATAGCTTTCTACGTCTCGATATTTTATAAAGAGTGTTCAGTCGATGCGAAAGTTTATTTAACCGATCGCTCAAATCATTTTGTTTGTCTACCATTATCTTCGAATAGTTTAGCGATACAATACGCGATGACTTCCGTTTTTTCTCAGTCTTTCCTGTTCTTTGAGTCGATTCTTTTCTCGCTCTCTCGTTACGATTTTTCGATTTTTTTCCGCTACCGTTAGTTTGCTTTATATTCGATGATTCGCTACTAATGTGTCTCGGATTCTCGTGTATCTGTGACAGAATTGATTGTGTGTCAGCATTTTTTCTATTTATTCGCTTTGATTTAATTCCATTGAATTTTTTCAATGCTTGCTGTCTCGTCACCGATCGAATCGAATATTCCGAGTCCAGATTTTTTGCAAGTTTTTTCGAACGCTTTGCGGTAACAGTCGATAACAAATAAATTAAGGAAAATACTACCGGAAATGAAGAGAAATAAAAATAAAGCAAAATTAACTTAAATATTATCAAAGTTAGCGAAGCATTAATATTTGGATATAACTACTAGATTCTCTGTGGAATACATTTAAAAATTTTAACTTTTCATATATTATTTAAGAAAAGTTTATAATTGAAAGGCAAGTTCATTAACAAAATTTATAAGTGTAAAAAATTTTGCAAAAATTTTAGGAAATATTTTAATTGTTAATAACAAATAGTCTTGTAAATTATTTCAGAATAAATATAAGCATATGTTTTGCTTTTATGATAATTTTAATTTTTAAAAATTCAGTGACAGTTACGCTAAAGTACAGCTGCTGTACAATAAGATCAAAGAAAATTTATTTGCATAATTTAAAATAAAAATTTCAAAACTTACTTTCAACACAGATAAATAATTTTAGCCAAACTTTTATTCTCATATTTCATTAAAAAGATTTTCAATTGCAACAAAACCTACAATTATGTGCGAAAAGTGACCAAACAATTGCACGGAAATAAAACTTAATTTTTTAGCTGCGAATAAAATCAAAATGCATTCTAACTTGAAAAAACTTAACTTACAATAATAAAACTTTTTAAAAGTTTAATAACAAGTTTTGTTAATTTATCTAAACTTCGGTTTAGATCATTGATAAATGTTTTTTATAGTGAGATTAATTAATACAAATCTTTTTTCATTAACCCTTAACCATTAACTATTAATCTGTCAACAACGCTAACTATGAGTTTATTTGAATTCCAGCCACTTTTTGTATGTTAATTGTTTCTAATTTATAGTAAAAAATTTTATAGTATAAAACATTATTTTTCTATTAAAAAGTTCAAAGTAGGCGTAAATTAGAACACTTATGATTTTAATAAACTAACCGGTCATTAGATTTATGCAAACTTTGCATCTCCTAATAGAGAGTGTGTGTTCATTTACGACGGCACACATACGACAGTGGTTCGAATAACGCAATACAGTAATTATAAGTGTAATTAAGTAAACACTCGATAGTAAAGTTTCTAAAAGTAAACGTTATTTAAAATGCTTAATAAATTCATTATTTATTGAAAATAAAAGAAAAAATTCACTGAAATATAATTTTCGTCTAATTAAATTTTCTTCTGTTAGATTTTTAGTTTTTTTTTAAAAAACTACAACTTTTACTCTTTTTCTTTATTTTTATTTCGTAATAAAAAAAATTTTATGATTAAACAATTTATTGCAAGTCGATGAAAAAATATGATTGTAAGAGTTTAAATGGTAAAAGTTTAATGCCATAAATTAAAGTTTTAAGGCCACATTTAATTGTGTAAACATTTTATTTTTGGTGAATATTTAAATGACCAAAATGTTAAATAAAGGAAAATAACGGTAACAGTTCATTGTAATTTAACTTAACATATTATAGATTTAATTTTGTTAATAAAACATTAATAATAAATTGTTATAACCATAAAAAGTGATATTTGCGATAATTCATTGTAAAACTGGTCATTCATTGTGTAGGAAGTATTCTTTTATTTTAACCATTTTTTTAATATACGTTTTATTTCTCACTCAGACAATAAAAAATGAGTGAACAATCAAACTACAGGCAATAAGTGACTAACCTATCTATGGTCTGATTTTTAGTATAATTTAGTAAAAAATACTATTAACCCTAACAATTAGTTTTATTTTAATATTTAAGTGTTACCACATGTGAATCCTTTCCTCCGTCAATAAACATAAATAAGACGTATTCACGGACGTAGACTTATGGAAGTGAAATTTAAGTGAAATTTAAGTGAAATTTAAGTGAAATTTAAGTGAAATTTAAGTGAAATTTAAATGAAATTTAAGTGAACAATTGGTTTCTATCGAGTTCTCCAATTTAAAACTAAAAGAATTTTTCAATGTTCCTTTCTATTCAATCATCATTGTTAACCTTTATTTTAAAAGTTTTAGAAACATTTGATTAGCTTTAATCCGTAAACTTTTAAATTTTTTAATAAAATGGTAAAAACTAAAATGGTTCAATTTAAACTTTATTAAAATTCTTGTAATACCTTAGTAAATTTAGGTTTAATAAATGCCTTAATTAAAGTTAAAAGCAATATAAAATATGATTTGTGTGAATTACAAATTGAACGAATTAATTATCTCTTAATCTTGACTTTTGTTTTTTTAATAAAATTCATAAATAAATTCTTTTTTCTCAAATCTAATTTTATTTTTGACAGTTTTATCCAATAGCTTAATATTTGTATACTTTATTTGTATATCTGTATTAGACTTTTGTATACTCTAGTTATTCTAGACTTTAATGTTTTTTTACCTTTAATAACTTTTCACTATTTAAGAAAGCATTGCAAATGAGATGTAACTGTCGACAGAAGCGTTTTATAATTTAAATTTAGATATTTCAGTATTGTTTCAATTAAGCGTACGTTTAATCGACTATTTGTCAATTCAGACTATTTTATATTAATAAATTGCACCCATTCTTATGTTAACAAAGCGTTAATTGCGGTGTGTGTTTCGGACATGTGTTTCGGCATTAATACCTGTTTAGCGCCTGTCACTAGTAATTTTCTCATTAATTACAGTTTTATATGTCGGCGTCCGTCAATCTTAAAACGTACTAAATTGCTATCGCATTATGTTGTCTAGACAATGGCAGCTAACGCTTAATTTGATTTTTTCCACACAGGTAAACAAAATGTAAATTATAGAATTGACATTATTTTTGTTGCACTTAAAAATATTTATAATAGGGATTATAATTATAAAAATTATAATTTGTTAATACAACAATTAAGTAAACTTTACAGTTTACATATTTAGAGCCAGACACTCAGAGTGTTTCGATTTCTTTACAGAAATCATTATCAGTGGCTTAAATTGTGAATAAAAAAATAATAAACACGGGTATAATATAACACATATTTGAAGTACAGTATGAGTATTTATATATAAAAATATTACCATAGGAGTGTTTATATTCTGAGTGTCTGGCTCTAAATATGTAAACTGTAAAGTTTACTTAATTGTTGTATTAAAAAATTATAATTTTTATAATTATAATCCCTATTATAAAAATGTAAATTGTATTATATATTTGTGACTCATTTATTTTGATAACTGCAAAATAGTGTTCTTTTAATATTTATCGGAATTAAATAATTTAACAAAATTAAGTAATTAATAAAATAATTGAAAGAATATTATCGTACAATGCATTATAGATTTTGAGAGTTGATTTTTAAGTGACAAAATGACCAGATAATGCGATCATATGTTTAATATTTTTGAAAATACAATATAAAAATAACAAATTGATTTTTTATTTGATTTAAAACTAATATACTTCGAACAAATTAGTACACAAAATTTTCTAATTTCAGTCCTAAGCAAAAAAATACAATTCGAATCAAAAATTTAAAAGAATAGAATTATTTTATTAACGATTATTTCGAGATAAATATAAATATTGATAGTATATATAATTAATAACAATGTAATAAATGATATAATCTGTATAATGATTTGTTTTGTTCACTAATTCCAGTAAATAGTGTGCTAATATTAGTACACGGTATGCAGGTATTAACTGTTACGCAACATTTTCTTGTTTGAACTATACTTTTCTAAATTATCATCGATATATTTTCGATAAATTTATTTGAAAATCATCACATTTTTTAAATAAAAAAAATGTCTCATAATACTAGACACAAAAATTGTTTTCGAAAAATTAATAATACACGCGTCATTAGATTTGCGGAATTTGTTGCGCAACTGATGATATTGCGAAAACTTAAATCAACAGTAATGTAATCTATTTTTATATATTGTAATTTGTACTTTGCTTATATTACGTGCCAAATTCTATAACTATTAGGTGCATGATCTTTAAACTCTCGATCCATTTCAGTAATGGTCATTTGTTCCACAAACACACTAATAAAATAGGTTAAATTAAAAAGTTCGCAAAATAAAGTTACAAAAACAAACGCCAGTGATTTATTATGCAACAATAAATTTAGATGCGGGTCATATTTATTATTCAAATTCAAAATTAATAAATACGTGTGCGCTTAAGCGTTAGTTTTTTTTGTAGGGATGGGTGTAAGTTTAATGTACCAATTGTGGTACCCCTCTATCAAACAAAAAATTAATGGCTTCAAAATAGTAGTACAATAGTTAACACTTCACAAATATTATCAAATGATTACACGACTGCATTCATAAGAATTACGATTCAGGGTTTGGGAAACACTCGTTACCAATGCCAAAATTTTTGTTCGTCAATATATGTTGTTATATGCATACACAGTACGTATTAGTAGTAATTACATGCTTTCTACAGTAGATGTAAACATGAAAACATGATAGCAAATACAGTGATTACCGTACTGTCACGTACTGTATATGTCAGCATTTATTTTTAAAGCAAAAATTTCAACATTTTTTAGTTAATGTCAAAATATTTAAACGAAAAAGTGTTAATTATATTTCTAATGATTATATCTGATGATATCGATCCACAAACGAAAAAAAAAATGCAAAACAGAAGTCGCATTTGATATGAAAAAGCACATCAAATAGAGTGGGCATTCACTCGCGAGAGATATGAGAACGAGGCATCAATTTTGTTGTACGTATCGTTAACAATATAGAGAACAATACTGTACAGCAAAACTAAATTCTTAAAAAAAATAAATTCATTCAAATGCTTAGAAACGCACTGAAAAAAGATAAGACAAAGTGCAGTATTTTAAAAATATATATTCTCTTAATGCATGATCATATATACCGTTATCTTTAAAAGAAATAATAAAAATAAAATCATTTTCTTCTAACGTTTAAAAAATATTTTAAAACTCAATACTACTATAGTTTATAAAATTTAGTGTTACGTATTTTTAATGATTAGGTATACTGTATACTAGTGTATAGTGTATATTATCTAAGTTGCGCTTCGCGTCACTCTAGACAACACGTTCGGACAAGCATTTCGGTGACGACATATGGATCACAATTGGATGCCGGACGACGATCCTCTAGATATCCATAGCCATCATCGGCTACCTGTCGAGGTATGCGCACACTCGCGCCCCGATGTGCCACACCGTACGAGAAGTCGGTAATACTGGAAGTCTCGTGACGACCAGTCAAACGTCTCTCGTTGTCGCGTCCGCCCTTCGGATCGTATTTAGCGATATGTTTTGCGTGATTTTTAGACAGCTTTTCAATGGCGCTTTCTATTTCAGCCAAACCTCCATTTTCTCGCATAGCTTTGGTGCTAAAGTTACAATGAGCACCAGCACCGTTCCAGTCACCAGTCATAGGTTTTGGGTCAAACGTCACTGCAATGTGAAACTCTTCGGCCACGCGATGCAGCAGAAAACGCGACATCCATAGGTCATCGGCGACGCGTACGCCTTCGCACGGACCGACCTAATCAAACAAACATATCATACTTTAATAATACTTATTATTTATAGCATCTTATTTTCAATTTTTTATTTAATATAATAACCATCAAAAGTACATCTCAGTTGATTGCTTGTTATTAAGTGATCTGTACTTTTATCCGATTCCTGTTGGTAATAGTTATTTATTGATAGTGCGTATAATCCTGACAAAGAACAGTTAGACGTGTTTATCGTGATGTCTATCAAACACGTCAGTTCAGATAAAGAATTACTTGGAACGCTGGCATTGATTTTTTTTTCAAAATCAGTTTTGTCATTGAAACCCCTACTTAACTGCCACACTATATCCAACTAATAACCCGAGTAGCAACTAATATCAATACAAAACTTAATTGTTTTCTGTTTATGAAACATATTTTTGATAAAATATTTTCATTCAATTTCAATAGTAAAAAACAAAACCAACAGATAAATACTGTAAGTTAATGCAATCTTTTACAACTACTTTAATGCGTAGTTTTAACCTTTTAACTGATCAAAGCTCAATAATATTTTCGCATCGATACACTGATTCTCGCATTGATTCTGACATATTGGTGGTCCCACTCGAGATAAAAACAGGCGATAAATGAAAATGAAATTAAAACTTTTGAAAAAACAACAAGTTAATCAAAATGTATATAATACTTATATTAACATCAATAAAGTTACATAAGTATTCAAAGATAACAATAATTCCAACATAAAAAAGCAATAATAACCTGGAACTCCCACTGAGCGGGCATCACTTCCGCATTTTCTCCAGCAATCTTAACGCCAGCATACATACACGCTTTGTAGTGCGCTTCGACCACATCGCGACCGAACACGCGATTGGCGCCAACACCGCAATAGTACGGCCCCTGAGGACCGGGAAAACCGCCTTTAGGCCATCCAAGCATTGCAGTGTCCAAACCGTCGAGTAGTGTGTACTCCTGTTCGATACCAAACCACGGATGTTGATCAGCGGCCAAATCCATCACAGCCTTACAGGTGTGACGATGATTGGATTCGGTGGGGTTTTTGTTGTACCGAATAGTCTCGCACATCACTAACTTGTTATCTCCGCCACGAAACGGGTCTCTATAGAGCTGTACGGGCAACAGATACACGTCAGCATTACTGCCATCCGCCTGACCAGTGGATGAACCATCGAAGTTCCAGATCGGCAACTCATCCGCAGTTTGCGGCACGAATGACACAGTTTTGGTTTTGGCCCTCACCTGTTCGCCCGTACCGTCAATCCACACATACATCACCTGCACCTGATCTGACGGCTGCGGTAAAGCCAAGTATTTCGACAGAATCGTCGCGTTTGACACCAGCGATGCGGCCATTCTTGCGATCTTCGCTCAGTTTGCTTGTGAGTGAAATTACAGTATTAGTTAGTGTAGTGATCACACTATTTTAGTGGTTCATGTGAATTGATTGCAACGAAGGACACAACAAATATACATTCAATTAATAAAACAATACTATTTATACTTTAGTATTGCATGCTAAGTCACATGCTATGCTATGCTTTAGCGATCAGTCCACGAGTCACTTCACAGATGGTAGGGGTGTTCTCTCATGTGCTCTCTCTCTCACATCAAATCATTAGCGTTTGCTAGTAATCATTGCCATAGAGCTGGAGTTTTAGAAAAGTTGTACCGATTCCGTTACAGTTAGGTTTTACAGTTAATTATATTAACTTATTATTAAAAAGTTTCACAGAATTTTTTTTTTAGAAATTAGAAGTAAATTCTATAAAAAACATAAATGTGGATCAATAATATAGTTTGTTTAACTTACAATTTTTAATTTTTCTTTACTTTTATTTTTATTTTGCGAATAAAAATCTAATTTTGATTTTCTTTTACGATTAACATTAGTCTCAAAGTAAAATCTTAAAAACTACTTCAAACCCTAATAACAGAATAATATAATCATATATTATTTATTGGACATATAAATAATATTATCGTAACAGTTATCGAAAGAAATTGATTATACCCTAGAATCATTTTTCAGTATTGATTAGTTTACCTGATTTCAAACTTAAATGGGGTTTATTATTTTTAATTGGTGTAAATTATGTTTATAGAAGAAATTATTGCATTTTAATCAAAGTTGCCCAAAAAAGGAATGTTTCTTACAGTTGAATCCAAGAAAATATGGAAAAGATAAATCCTAAAAAATTGAAAAACTCGAGACCCTTTCTAATTTAAGAGAAAATGTGAAAAATTTTGTAGCTTAAATCTAAACTCAGTGAAATTTCAAAATCTAATGAAACTTACAATATTTCAGTTTTCAAATTTTGGATAACTTTTCAAAAATTAATATTGTTAGAATTAATATCATTTTTAAAAATTATTTCGATCAATTTTTATAGTTGAAGTTTTATGCAATTATTAAGGTAATTAAAATTATTTGAAGATGATATTTAAAGGTGTGTTTTCAGCTCTTACAGTTAGAAGTACTTGTGTTTAAATAGTAGGATATGGTAAGTTAATGTTTGTGTATATGGTGTTAAATATTTTCACTCTTCTTGTAAAATCTCTACTAAAATCCAATGCGTTTGGAATTTTCCTCCCCACGAAATTCATAAGTTTCTTACTGTAAGCTAAAATCTCCTTAAAAATCCTTATCGAGCATAATTTAATCTTGAGCTTATTCGCATTATTAATAATAAATTCACTGTCTTTTATAGCAAAAGCGTTTGCCAAATATTTAAAAGGGAAATTTTTACGATTAGAATTTCACTGAATTATTTTATAAATGTTAATAATAATTGTAAAATTTATACCGTAATTTATTTTTTTCAATATTTTAAGTATACTTTTTCAGACACGTATAGTGTCTCGATTACATCATTATCAATATGGCTAAAATATCGAAAAAAATATTAACTCACGAAGAGTTTATTAAAAAAATCAAGTTTTATAAAATGATTAAAAAAAATATGGCCAAAAAAATTAATAACGTTTGTTGTGCAATTCAATCAAAATCCCTTTTAAAGCCATGCATAATGTGTTTTCCTGTGTTTATAATTGCGAGTAAAATTAATATTTATACAAATTCAATTCAATTCAATATTTATTTTTTAAATGAAAAAACAAATTAACACGAAGGTTATCTTCAGGTAAACATCGTTAACGTTAATAAATATGTTACGTTCGAGTTATAAATGGAAAAAAATGAACAGTTTAAAGGTACTGTATATAAAAATAAAATTTAATGGTTTTTTAGATTACTTTCGCGGAGAAAATTAGAGCTCACAGAACTGTCTGTCTGTCTGTCTGTTTACTCAGTAGACTTCCTTAGAATTAAACTTTAAACTTAACCCAAAAGCTAGAGATTTAATTATATATACTAGAGAATAATCGAGAGTAAAGTGCGCTTAAGATATTTGCAATAATACAAAATTTCCGTTTTTTGTTAAAATCTAATTTATTTGTGTTCGCGTGCTGTGATTACATTTTATTTTTTTTAAAATTTTTAATCAGTTAATTTAAGGCACATATTGTGAAAAGCCATCTATTAAATTAAAATTTGAGTGAAAAATATTTTTTCACTAATAATACAGTAGTATACAAAATTTAAATCACTAGTGAAGAAAGGAAATTTAAGTTAATTTTTAGGTTCCCAACGTAATAATACTTTAAAATACAAATATTTATTTTATACCTAAAACTTAAAAAAGTGATTCTGTTGAATGTGATAAATTTTCAATGTCAGTATCCATAGATAATTTTTCAATTATTTCTGACATTTAATTTTTAAAAATCACTATAAAAATAATTCTTACATAAAAACTACGCACAATCTATGTCTAGTTACAATCGATCGTTGAGATACGCAACTCAAACAATATATTTTGTGAACTGCACACATAATTTATTGTACCAAAATTCAATTAATCTTAACTTATTTTTTTTGCATTTAATCAGTTTAACCTATTTTTCATAAATTTATAATTCGCTTGATTCGGTTGATATTATTTTTAAAACCAAATAAGCAAATTAAAACTTTAATAAGATTTGACAAATACATCTCATTTAAATTATTTTAGCGTTATTCGCACCCAATTTAATTTCTCAAACAATTCTCTCTTAAACAAAAAAAATTGCCTTAAACTTCCTTTCAATAATCATTAGTTAGTTTCAATAATTTAATTACAAATAATTTGTTTTCCTCTAAATCTATTGGTTAAAAGAAAAATATATGCCTTGTGATGACTGTAGTTATTGGGAAAAATATTATACAGTACTAATGACTAATTGTTTTTGTGAATTTCGCAAATATTAAAAGTCTAACTATTCGAGTCTAAATTAATTTAGATATAAATTGAGTTTAAGGTATAGATTAAAAAAACACAACTAAAAATTAAGCTAAATTAAATAAAAATATCAAAAAAATAAATAAATAATTAATAAAATAAAAATAAGTTTTAAAAAATTGTTAAGTTAGCCCAAATCGACTGGTGATGAATATATTGATGGGTGAATCACTTCGACACGAATTTTGTGACTATAAATGCACGCTATAATACCGGTGAGGAACGACACTATCCATGACGTCAGACTTCCGCGCGTATACCGGACACCCACTGTGAAAATCGCGTACGACAGCATTAATACTCCGAAAACGGTTGTAATGCAATAATTTTCCGTTAGAATGCCGTAAATGGCGAAAACGCATGTTAAGTCGGAAATCACTAAAACCGCGATTATAATACCTTTCCAAATGTGGGCATTTTTAACGATATCCTGATAACTTCGTTGATTATTGGTATTTAAAAGGTTACTATTTTTATGTATAATTCTTTCCACGCTATTCGACGCATAAATACCGACCCACACCGAGCTTAATAAATTGGCGACAGTGAATGCCACTAGAATCCACTTAACAGCGGTGAATGTGCTGCTCCGGTATTGTAATGACTCTTCGCTAACCGATTGTTTCATATTTTTTTTTATAAAATAAGTAGACTTTGTTTAATAGCTAATAAATTAAAAACAGAGAAAAATTGGCGCAAAAATATTGAGGGAAACTTATTTTCATTGAAACTGAATCATAATATTATTTCGTTCACAGGAATAGTTTTTTATGATTATATTTTTAGGAATTATGTCGGTGTTTGCAGAGCACTCTGACAAATACTTTAATAGGTTAAGATTGTAACTTATAGCTACTTAGATAACAAGTGTTGTTTGAGTGATAAAAAAAATTTTGCTTTTTATTAAACAAGACTGGTTTGGTCAACAGAGACGACAATAGTGCTTGTGTTGTGTTGTTAATTAAACTGGTCTTATAGTATTGTGTGTTTGCGTCAACATTTGTTTCGAATAATCTTAATCAGTATTAATGTTAACCGTTTATGTTAGGCTCTGCTCACTGACTCACTGATAAAATAAAGGTTAGCGAAAAAAGCTTTTCTTTTTTTAAGGAATATATTCTGTTACAACCAGTATTCGTATATCAAAATAGAAACGTATGATTGTTTGCCTGAAAATGACATCTTCTACTCTCTTATCTCTCAATTTTGCTCAAATATATAATGATGTGAGGTTTCAAATTCTTAATACTTAAGTCTACTGTTATTATTTTTGTGCGAAAATAAAGTATTCAGTAGTTAACTATGTCTGATGATTGCACTGAAAGCAGCGATAAGCTGAGAATATAATCAAATCTTTGCGATCGATTCACCGAAGTTATATTACCGAAGCTTACGATAATTTTGCATAAATATTAGTAATTTAGGATAATTTATTGAAATAATAAGATAATTATAATAATAATAATGATAATAGTAAATCGAAATTAATAATTATGTTAATAAGCATTATATTCAATACTTCTAACAATAGTTTATCGCAAATTTTAACGTTATTTCTTTTACAAGGATCTGGAAACTTGTTTTAATTTAGTTATATTGAAAGAGTTTTCTAATGTATGATTTTTGAACAGATATTTTGGCGGCGATTCATGTTTCAGATATTAGTTAATAGATGTTTTATTTCCATCTATAGTTAGCAATAGGAAGTAATACTTTTAAAGTCGTATATTATTTAAAGAGCAACAAAAATGACACTTAGTGTGTAGTAAAAACGAATTTGAAAATAATTATTAATGAAATAGAAACGAGTTTGCTATCAAATAATCTCTAGTAAATCTATATATTTCTACTCTTATAACCGGTGCGCTGGATTATGTTTTAATCAATTTATAATTATACTTTCACACATCAAAGCTCAACAGTGCTATATATATATATATCTGGATCGAGGAGTTTTGAAATTATGAAATACACGACTGACGGGGCAAAAACCCTGGCAGTGGATTAATTAATAAAACTCTTTGGGCATTAAAGTTAAGTTTAAAAGTTTTTGAATGATATATAATTTTAAGAATCACTGTTTAAAATCTTAGAAAATTAAGAAAATTATAGAATTGCGCACTCATGTTAAACAAATGTTATAAAATGAAAAGCACACACACACCACACACATACTACACATACATTTCACTGTTTGGAGTTGTGAGCGCATAATTATGTGATCTGAAGTGATAGCGCAAAAAAATAATTAATCGTATATTTGGTTTGACTATAGTGTGCATGAAATGGGCTGTAACTAAGCTGTGACTAATAAACTACTTGTATATCTGTTATAACAGTTTAACATTTATTTATCTCTTTGTCGTTTGTAACAATAAAAGTATAAATATAAACTTTTTTGTTTGGCCGTTGTTTCGTTTTGAAGCGTTTCGGAAATGTGTGGTCGTTATGGCAGTTATTGCAAATAAGTATTGTTTAATTTCAAATAATTTTTAGTTAACTTATTATATCTCTTTCGTTATTTCCGCGTATGAGTCACACAATACTACAATTTTTTTGGTGATAAATAATTGGTATTTATTTTTAAAAACACAACAGTGCAGGCAGTGTTGAAGTTGAATGATTGTGTGTAAGTGTGCGGCAATCAAATGACGAAATCAGAATTTGTTTCATCAAATCAATAACTTAAATATGATTCTTCAATATTTTTGTGCTAACGATTGAGATTTTTTTCTTTGTCTCCATATGTTTTTGATTTTTTTTATAAATAAAAAATAGATTAAGTAAATATGTGGTAGTTTTTTGAGGCGACGATAATTTCAAAATAGTAAATACAACTTTTTTTTACTGGCGGTTTATTTAATTTATTTTTCAAATTTCAGGCCATATTTACGTGGAAGTATTTGGATACAACATATAATCATCGAATAAGTTAAATTAAAAAATAACATTTATTTTCCAAAAATGACAAAAGACCGATTAAATGCGCTGAAAGCGGCGGATACCAGCAGAGAATACGTGACAGTGCCTGTCGACGACAAGTATGGTCATATGGATCAGTTCTACAAAGATGTGCAGCAAATCAGCGAAAATATCGAAAAAATGCAGTCAATAATCGAAAAAGTGGAAAATATCTATGACACTATGCTGAACACGTTCCAATCGAACCAAAATAGCGAGAAAAAACAATTAGAAAGACTAATGAACGAGTTTAAGCAAACGGCGATTTGTGCGCGAAATGGTTTGAAACTCACCGAAACGGGTATCAAAACACTGGAAAAGGAAGCGGAAATGAGCGCAGAGCTCAGAATACGTCGCATTCAGTACGGACTGCTGTCGGAAAAGTTTGTGAATGCTATGAACGATTACACTAGTGTGCAGAACAGCTATAAAGAACGATGCAAAGACCGAATCAGGAGACAGATCGAAATCACGGGCAACACAGCCACTGACAGTGAGTTGGATCAGTTGCTGGAGAGGGAGAATCCGGCAGTTTTTGTGCAGCAGATTATAACCGATACGCAGATCGCGAAACAAATTTTAGATGACATCGAAACGCGTCACAAGGATATTATGATGATTGAGGCCAGCATTAGAGAGTTGCACGAGTTATTTATGGACATCGCATTGCTCGTCGAAAATCAGGGAGAAATGGTCAATCAGATCGAGTTTAATGTGACGAAAACGATCGATTGGGTCGATACTGGCAAGCGTCAACTCAACAGTGCTCTCGACAATCAGAGGAAATCGCGAAAAAAGTGGTTCATTATTATAATTGTGATCGCATTGATTTTGTTAATTATTGTCATTTATTTGATCATTTCATTTAAGTAATTCGCTCGGTATTAACTCTTCGAATTATTAGTCGTTTATTGGTTAACTAATGTATTATATATTTAGAAGATTAGTTGAGATCTTTTCTTTCTTTTTTTTGCTGAGATTTTAGTTTGTATTATTTTGCTTCAGTTTTTGGTATGCATTTCCACTTAAATGCTTAATTTTTTAAGTAAATATTGACTAAAATAAATCGAATTCATTGTTTTTAAAATCAACCAATTCATACACTACTGTTCAATTTAACTTCACTTTTACTTGTATTTTATTATTCTTATCTTGTCTGATGGAAACTTTTCTCCTCGCATATGAGTATAATATGGTCGGCTATACTGCAAACGCCTTTTAAAGTTAATAGCGAATTAACACACATTTCACTCATTTTTATTTTTAAGCCTAATTTTAAGTGAGAATGAATGTACAGTATAAGGAACGGTAAAACCAAATTATAAAAGAAGCTGAATTAAATAACAAAGTTTCGGTAAATATTACCAAAACTAACAAAAATTAGTTTTGGATATAAATTATAATTTAAACTTAATTTTTAATATAAGCGTTTGTTTAATGCAGTTATTGTTTAATTTATAAACAATGAGCTCATTTTGATTCTGACGATTAATTAAAAGCTAAATACAAAAGCAATCGTATAATCATTAGAACATTGTTGTTGTACTTTTGTGTTAATGTTGAATTAAGATATTTAGCTCACTTGAAAAAAATAAAAGTGGAGCTTATACATAGATTTGACTTTTGTGTTGATCGGTGTGTTCACAGCAAAGTTACCATACATTTTCTCTATCAATTACGAATAGCAAATTTTGATTTTTTTATACACAAGGGAATAAAACTTATAACGGAGTTTTCTTCTAAAGGTATTATGCAATACAAATACATATTGATACATGAAGAAGAAAACTCCGTCTTCTCGATCAAATCTCGATCTTTCGGGAGGGGTAGTCAAGTTTTCCAGATTTTCTAGGGGGGGGGGGTTCAAGCAAGAACTATGGTCCACAGCCTCTTATATTATATTAGATTCAAACTTCACAGCTAACTCTTGATGCCCATATACATGCAACTTAAAATGTACATTAAAATAAAGGTCACATATAAATAAATTATAAAAAGTGAGTTCGCTATGACTTGTCGTTCTTGTTTTATATATACGAGTATTTAATAATTAACAATACTTTTTCTTTGATATAAAAAAATATACTCATTTCAAAAACACTGGCATACTTTGGATGATTACGACGTTAATATATTGAATAAACAAACAGGTATTTTTATGATTTACAAAAAATGACTAGAAAATGAAAGCTTTGAAAATGACTAGAATTAGTGAAAACCCAATAATAATAAACAGCTTTATTACAAAAACTTTAATTAAAATATTTAATTAAAACTTTTAGTATTGTGTAATTCAATTTGAGTGATACGTTATTTTTGTTAAAATCACACGCAATAGATTTGAAATTTAATTAATTATGAATCGATTATAATGGACAAAGAGTGGCAGTGCTCTTCGGTTACGAGTTGTGCATCAGATGCGCTCAAACTCAACATAATGGCAGTTTGAGTGGTATGAACTGATTCACCAAATTGCGAAATAAATCATTGATTATATATAGAAAAGTAGATAAGAATTTTATTTTTAAAAAAATGCTTTTTGACGGCGGATTAAATAAACAATCAATAATTAAAAAATATTAATTGTCTATGCATTTATGAAATAAAGATGCGCGAACTTATAAATGATTTGTTATTATGAAACGAATAAAATTCTAACAATAAAGAACCGAATAACCAACTTATTTATTTTTGCATAAATAGTGTATACTAGACTCCCAAATTGTTAAAATTTTCAGGCCCGAGCCCGACTTAGGCCACACAGGTTAAGGCCCGACCCGACCCGAGC
The DNA here is from genome assembly GCA_034698365.1 of Steganacarus magnus. Lineage (NCBI taxonomy): Eukaryota > Metazoa > Arthropoda > Arachnida > Sarcoptiformes > Steganacaridae > Steganacarus > Steganacarus magnus. Next base: position 21,007 of record JAQIVF010000232.1, read on the forward strand.
CCGATTTTCTTAAAAATTCTAAAGCCCGGCCCGACCCGGCCCGATACAATTAAATAGGAAATATTTAAGTAAAATATCTTTCTTTATACAGTATAAAGTTATAATTTCATCTAAATTACTGTGAATAAGCAACACTCTTATGTTTTAATCACATTAGAAGAGATATATTGAGTGATTAAAATAATTTAGTATCACATAAAAATCGATAAAACCATAAAATTGTGTTAAAAATATTAAAGTCGGGCCTTTTTTATAAAATCTGATAGCCCGGCCCGACCCGACTTTTTTAATTTCAGGCCCGAGCCCGACAAGGCCGACAAATTTTGTCGGGGGCCCGCGGGGGCCCGAAAAATCGGGGGCCCGCGGGGGCCCGAAAAATCGGGGGCCCGTTTGGGAGTCTAGTGTATACAATATGTGAAGCATTTTCATGAAAATTTGTGGACAATAATTTTTATCACAATAAAGAAGTTGGGTTTTTAATTAATGATATAAACGATCCCGAAAATCCGGTGCACACACACACACAAACACATAGTATCTGACAATCTAATCCAAAATAAGCTAAAATAAAATCTTCGCATATTTCATATGAAAATTTGAGCCCATTTTTCATCATTAAAGAAGCGTTTTAATCTATAAGTAATATTCTGTTATACTTACATAAATCCTAAAATAATGATCGCCGATATTTTCGTTTTACCAATCTGTGCTGTCAAGTGTTATATCTAATTACTGTTAGCAGTTTAGTGTTAATCTTTTAATGCTTCGTCATTAAGGAAAACACTATAAACTTTGCTTTTAAAATAAACACGATTGCCATAGCAAATGCAATGCGGTCTAAACTGTCAAATTTTGTCTATAACTTAAAACATAAGTAACTTAATTAGTTCAAGAAAATTAATTTCTGTTTATTTAAGTGTTTATTTTCATTGCTATTAATTTATGCGTATATATAGAGTGTGTTTCTTGTTTCTCAAAAAAAAAATCACTTCTATCCTGAAAATGATTGAGTTGACGTATTTTAGCGAATATAACATAAAACGGTAGGCCGCGAGCCATACGCAAAACCATCAAAATCCTTATTTGATTTTATATTCTATATTATATATATATAGAATAGTAAAGAATTCATTTTGATTTACTATCTATGTTCGATGTTTTATATATTTATTGGGCCATTTGTATCTTATTGTATTACGGACCGTATTATTATTATGTTGAGATAAAAACGATAACAATAAGTTGATGAAAGTCGTTTAATAAGCTATTCTAGAAAATTATATGATTACTGTTAACGCACTTAATTTCATTATTTGAAATTCGGATCTAAATTGTAGAGCAGCGACCAATAAAACTGTCCATTATATATAAGTCCAGCGCAACACAAAAGTTTCCAAAAGTCCATTTTCTTGACATGAATGATGCAAATATAAGTTAAAGAGAGTCTTTAATTTTGAGTTAATTAAAATCGACGCGAAAAGTGGACAATAGTGGATTAAAATAGTACACAATTAAAGTATTTCCTAAAATTGTTGCAGTAATTCGAAGAAACTCCAATCCCGGCAGCAAATGTTTACTCAATTCAAAATTGTATGACTGGTACGAATTTCTTGCTATAACAACAAAAATTATTCCATTTTATTATTTATTTTATGATATCGAAATTTTATTAATGATTCATTTCCTTTATTATTCGTGAACTTTGTTATTCAAAAAAAAAAAAAACATTGACGTTAACTGTAATTGAATCATAAAAAAACTTTTATTTAAATAGTAATAATTGTGCGCTAAATGTTCAACAAACTACCAAAAACCGAAAAAATAATAATAAACTCGTTTAAACTTTTTTTTCAGAGAAAATATTGTTTCTAATAAATTAAATTTGAGTTGAAAGCAAATATGAAATTAATCATACATAATGTTTTGTTTACTAGATATAAATAATATTTTAATGGAAAAAAATAGAGGAGGAAGGGGTATAGAGAACGAAACAATCAAAACGCCAACAGATTCTCGTATAGTTTTTTTTGTGATTAATAATTCATTCAATTATATAATTCAATGCGTTTTAATATATCAAATTGTTATTTATTTTTGCTTGGCTTTAACCGAAAGAAAAGAATCCAAAGCAAAACAAAACTAAAAAGTTTTTTGATTCCTCCTCAGAAAAGCGGTTAACTTAAGTGATGAACTCGTGTTGAGTTAACTCAGTAATGTTTGCATTCTGCGAGTTAACCAACACTGCGACTGCGACTGTGATAGTGTGATGCAAGCAATCGTTAGCGAATAGTAATAAACATTCGCTCGTTGCGCGGAGATTGAGCTTTTCGGGTCGAGTATGAATTGTAAGCGCTCACAAACTCTCTTAATATGTTTATATTTTTTGTTTTATGTATTATAATTCAATTAAAATATTTTTTTACGGTCACATTTAGAAATTTTTAAACTTATTTTAAGTATTAATAATTTTTGAATGCCTAAAATTAATTTATTGCTTTTATCATATATATATATGGTTATTATGTTATATATATATGTGAATATATAACTGAAACTTTGGTATTATGAAATTATTTTATATATTATATTTTTGAAAATAAAAAATATACAAAATTACTTGATTAATATGCCAGTGTTTCATTAAAATTTCAAGAGAGTTGTTCAGCATCTGTAAACAATTCATGAAAACCTTTTAAGTTATTTTTTTCATTCATTTTTATATTCCTCAAAACTTAGAATACGATATAGTTTTGAAGAATATTTTTGTGTGACGCGAACACAACCATCTGACCCACACTTTTATTTGTATTTCATAGCAACCATAATTGATATACAATTAAAAATTGTTGCTATTTATAAAATGTACTTATTAAGAAAATTGCTGTATAAATACTAAAATTTCTCTTGTTTCCTATACTGTATCCTTCCCTCAATTTAGTCACTTTAGAATTTTGAAACTTACATTCTCTTATAAGTTAATAAGAGCGACAATTAACAGCAGTCGGATGTGAATTATTGGGTAATTTTAATTATAAATAATAGGCTTATTTTTATAACTATTGAATTTTTGACAGAACTTTTGAATTGTTAACTAAAGTTTGTGAGCAAGAAGTGTAGTCTCGCGAGATATGTTGATGACTAGCGATAAGCATAACCTCTGCCATTCTAACGTCAAGGCAAATGCAATAGCTATACAGAGAGTGTGTGTGTGATTATTTTTATCAGTTATAGCACATAGAAAGAAATAGAAGAGTCAGTTTATATATTTGTGCGTGTGTTGTGCAGTTAGAGTGCACTGTGTGTTCAGCAGAGAACCGTTTTTATAGATATGTGTCGCACATTTATTATTATTGCAATGCGTTCGCGTTCGCATTGACAGCACAGCACACAACACAACACAACAGTACACACTCATTCAGACACACACCGAAACAAAAGTAGAAAGCGATCACTTTCTACCGAAACAAGTAGTGTGAGACTCAACATATACTCAAAGAGAAAGTGATAAAGAGAGCGTGAGAGAGAGATTGTGAATGAGAGTGAGAGTGAGAGAGAGAGAGAGACAGTTGGGTCACAACTATTTGGGGTCACAATTATTTTTTATTAGCAGTTGTTATATGCTGTGCTATTTATTATGTTATTATTATATGGTTGCGTTTAAATTCAGTGTGTTGTGTGTGATGTTAAGCCTAATCCGAAAATATAATAGCAAAAATCAGCATCACTACTACCACTACGATTATTATTATTATAATTGCGATTATCATCGTCACTATGACTCTTAAATGGGAAAAGTTATCGCCATCCGAGTTTGAACAACTTCAAGACTATATCCAATGTGAGTATTATTCAGTTTTCTGCTTATTATATATTATTCCTTAACTTTTTTATTGTTGCTATTTTGCTGTTTCTGGTTCGCTGTACACATTTTTCGGTCCAAAAAACTACACGGCTATGAAGAACTAAAAAAAAAAGTAAAACAGCAACAAAAAAAATAGTTTAGTTGTTATTGAGATAACAAGAGACAAGATTGAGAAGGAATGTAAAAGTTGAATGCGGTTTTTTAAATCTCATTCACACAGTATTATCATTGACTGTTACTGAGCCTCATGTACTGTATAGGAAAATGTAAATAAAAAAACTCACAGAAATAGAAGTATATTTTGAGGTAATAATAGCGTGTATACCATATGGCAAACTCTAAAATTAAACCACCGAAAAATTCTATTAAAATGTTTTCTCCGCTTCTGGGAGAGAGGAGTGATGTAATGCCAGAATGTTTACTCGCGAGAGACGCACGTACATAGACATAGTTTTCCGCTAATAATAATTCTCTTTCTCTCAGTGTGTGTGTGTGTGTTGTGTTTGTATATAATAATTATTTCTCACATTGTTATCCCATCCATACTTTCCATATACATTTCGTTTCGCTAACTCTCTCTCTCGCAAAGGTCACATAAATTATCGGTCTATTTGCTTAACTCGAATCATGATCACTGAAACTGCTTGTGTATGATTTTCGCTTTTTCCACACCCATTTGGTAACTTATATCTAATGCTAGTTTATATTGATTTACCGACCAACTAACTTATAACCTTTTTAGATCAAACTAATATTGAAAATATTTAGCCAGGGTTTTTAGGTTTGGTTCGTTGTTTTAATGAATTTTGTCTAAAAAAAGCAATATAATTTTTGTGCAACAATAAGGGTAGGAAAGTAAAGAACATTCCAATTTTGTTGCGATAATTTATTGAGTCAAGTGATCGTATAGTTTTGCAATCTTGTGAACCAATCAATGCATTGTTTAAATAAATGTTTATTTTAAATGCAAATTTTCTGCAAATTGTTAGAATAACGAGTGAGTGTGCTTTTCTATACCGGAACTGTTGCCAATTCAGAGCAGAATTTTATTTAAAAAAATAGTAAAAAATAGGTGTCATAATATTTTTAAGATTTCTATAAATCTAAGTTTTTTGTTTAGAATGTTATCTCATAACAGTATTTCTAATGAAAAAATATTTTTGCAAAATATATTTTAATTTAATTTCGGACACATTTTCGTTCTTTAATGTAGTTTTACATCATTAACTATCCTATAATACAGTTGATTTTAAGTTCATTAAATGTGTTCAGAAACACTTTTAATATGAGTGGAATTTGTCGCAACAAAACTATTATTTTAATTAAGAATATGAATATTAAAATATTCTGTTCATTGTTTATTTAAAACATATTTTAATTAGCATACGTGTTGTGTATATATTAATATATTCTTAATTGCACTGAATATAAAAACATAGTTTTCAATTTCTATAATTATTCTTTTTTGTTAAAAACCATAAAGGTATGCGGGTTTTAAATATTGCGCAATAATTTGGTTTCAGGCAATTGAGTGAATAATTTTATTTTTAAATATAATTCGAGCAATTTTTGTGTAAAAATTTTTATAATTAAAGTGCTTATATATATATTCAATAAGCTTGAAAAAAATATTCTGTGAAATTGTGTGAAAAAAATATCGTGATTTTTTACTTTTCGTGGATATCTTTTCATCTAACGATATCTTTTATTTTGTAATGCTATCGCATAATAATAGTCTAGAGTTTCCCAATTAAAATCAAAAATATTCCAGAATTTTCATTAAGTTTTTATTCACTGAATTATACTGCAGTTCATTAGCACTGATGATGACTTTTGCGATTAACTAAATGTAAAACGCAAACAACAAACATAAAAAAAACGCTGTATAAAGATTACAGATATCTATTCGCAGTACACATAAGCACTTAAAAATACTTCATTAAACGGGGAATAAATTCTGTCAAACACATGTTAATTTAAATTGATATAGAAACTGATTTATATACTTTACATAATCGAGTGGAAAGAATAAAATTATGGCTTAATCGCGATTTTATTTGACCGCTGCTTAATCGTATCATATATTTTTTCTCTAACGATTCTTTCCTAAACACGGAATTATTATACCGAAAAGATAATTTTGCGAACGTGCGCCGAATATTTGATTTGTATATAAAATACTGTATTATTTTTCTCTGTTAAACCGAATGCTGGATGCCGTTGTGTTTCGTTTCATGATTTAGTATAATTAATTAAAATATTTTCATCATTATTTTATTCGTTTTTTTATTTCCTAAACCAGGAGTCCCTTTTTATTACTAGTTTTTTGTTTGATTTATCTTATATATTAGTCGTTATTTCATAACTAGTCGTAAATGAAAAATTAAATGATTTTTTTAACTTACTTTGATTTTGAATGCAGTTTATTACGCACGCAATTATTTTTTGCGGAAAAGAAATTATTATCTATCCTATTGAGTGAGATCTTACCATTACATCAATCTATCATCGCAATATAAAATCTAAAACTCGACTTTTTTCTGTAAATGAAAAATGATTTTATGCTAAACGACTTTTTTCACAATTAATATATTTAAAAATTTGCATATCAATATGTACAATAAAAATTAATTCGCAAAATTTATCGCATGCTTAGACACACTCGTAGACTTGATAAACATGTTTAGTATAATCAATATTTCTTTCTCTCTTTTTTATTTACTTCACTTCGCATTTATCAAAATTTTTTAAAAATAATTCTCAATATTTTTGTTTACAGATTCATCGAAAAAAGTGATTGATGTGTTAGATTGCGAGTTTAAAGAGGACGGATCACTAGCCAAATATAACCCCGAAGGTGTAAGTATTAATTAGCCGTCAACCATATTATATTATATATATATATACGCATCTATTAATAATTGGCGCAATAAAATGAAAATAATGCGAAAAATATGGTTGCAAAGAAAATATCGTATTAATTGAACGCGATTTGTTATACCCATCTCTTCTTTATGCCTATTATTCTGTAGGATATTGACTTGGATGGCTTTCAGCGATTTATGGATACATATTTAGACATTGAAACGCCGCGGGAGTTAGTGAAGCGACTCTTTTTATCATTTGTCAAAAAATCTTCATCGCCATCAAATCAAATCAACATAAGCAAGCACTGTGTGCCAACAACGCAGTCTGTTCCTGATGGCACTAAACTTCTTACGGTAACTGTGCAAACATTGCTCTCTCTCTCTCTCTCTCTCTCTCTCTCTCTCTCTCTCTCTCTCTCTCTCTCTCTCTCT
>JAQIVF010000233.1:0-28073 GCA_034698365.1 Steganacarus magnus
GAGCTTAAAAATTCGTATCGAGCTGGCTTCGAGCTTCAAGCTAGCTTATTAAGCTTGAGCTTATTCTCATCATTATTTGTCATACTATACCACGAAATCACTTAAAATGAAGCGCACTGTAGAAAAACATAATAATTTAATCGAAATAAAAAATTTTGCTGAAAAGTTTCAATGAAATGTTTTCTATTTTTAATTAAAATATAAAACCGTTAATTTATAAACAGTTAATTTTAAATATCATTCATAGAAACACAAATAGAAAATTCTCCGTTTTATCAATTGTTAAAATTCTTATCATTTCATTATCATTTGATTGATAAGTATCACTGTTTGGTTTAAGTTCAATGTTTATATTGACTGTCTATACTGTAGTATTTACGATGCTTTTATAACGACAAAATTCTTTTAATTAATTAAAATCGAGATTTTTTTTCGTTTTTTTAACGTTAAACAGAAACTGCATTCGCACTTAAGACTACTGGGTTTTGTTATGCTATCAAATGAATATTATCGCATCAAAAGTTATAACAGTTGCATAAACAATAAATCTGGCAAATCGTAAAATTTATTAATCCGAGTTTTTTTACGTGCTGTAAAATTGTAGAATTGTATGCGAACAATAAAAACATAAAAATTTATTCTAGACTCCCTAAATGCTAAAATTTATGAGGTCTTACTTCTTGGCTCAAAATGTTTAAAGTTGACGCAGTACGAGCACTGCTATTATTGAGAATTAGAAGCGCGAGCACCAATAAGTGAAGTAAAAACCGTCATATTGTGATCTTAGTATTAATCTGTTTAGTATTGTTACATTCAAAACAAATTAAATAAATTAATGTCTTTATTATACAACATTATCAAACTTATTTAGACATTTCTAAAAAATTAAATGATTTTCTTTCAAATAAATAATTTGCAAAATAACTCAAAACTGCTGTTCTTTTGTTAAAGTTGAATAACTTAAAGTTTTTTTTCGCACACAATTCATGTGCTTTAGAATTTTGTTTATGCATTAAACAAGTTTTGGTCAAACATTAGGGTTATATACACACAAATAAATATAGGGTAACTCGTATGGACTACTTGTCATGAAATTGCATTTAAAGTTATATACAGAAGTTGTAGCAGTTATCAGGGGCTATAATAGCATCTGTTTGCCTTATGCTCATTCAAAGGTCACATCATTTTCAATAATTCTCTAAAATATTTACAAACGTGTAAGTATTCAATCGAATTTCTTATATATCAATTAAAAAAATTTTGTGCGTTATATCAATATTTTTTAAGCGAGTGTTTAATTTTGAAAATATAATCAATCAGTGATTTATGGGAAAAAAATTTTTCTGTTTGATAAAATAAAAAATATGATATATACACATATGTTTCGCAAAGAATTTCCAGATCATAAAAAAACAGTTTTCATCCACAAGTGAGTTAGTCGTCGAATTGTTAGCATGATTTGGATGGGCTTATTGTCTGACCGTCTCATCCCAGATATATAGGATGCGAAGTCGAGCGCATATACGCATGCGTGCAGTGCAGTGTAGCTAAAAATCTCGCATAGAAATATAAACATAAAATCATAACAATGGCTTAAAGAGAATGAGTGAGTGAGGAGTAGTAAAGTGTGTGTTGTGTTGTGTGTGAGTGTTGTTAACGATCAAACCCAGTATTTATTTATTAAAAAAAATAATGTTAATCATTTCTATTGAACACTATTTTTACGTTTTTATTATTACCAGTTCGTGTGTTTTTATACGACAAAATATTTAGTGAGTGTCTATAGCACTAAATTTTGAATGTTGTGATTGATTTCCTCAATATTTCCTTATTTACTAAATGTGACGATAAACCGCATAATAATATCTAATAATAATAATAATAATCGCATTTTTGAAATATAAATATTTGTAATTTATTAGTGATTTATAGGCAATTATAGGAAAAAAGTTTAATGTTTTTTAGTTATTTGATATATTGTTTTTTTTATGAAATACCAAATCATTGAGACATCATTTATAATTTTAGACTTTTTAAGTGAACACCAAATATAATGTCTGCGAAAAAGTTGTGGAAAAAAGTGCGATAAATAATAATAAATAATGGCTAAAACCGATTGCGGTTTTGACTTGAAACTACTGCCAACTGATGTGAGAGAAAAGTTGGCAGAACTTGAGTTAGAATTATCGGAGGGTGACATCACTCAGAAAGGGTACGAGAAGAAGCGAATTCGCTTATTGGGTCCGTTCATTACGGCGCAACACTCGCACCAATCATCGGGCGCTGCGAGTCCTTCAACGCGTGCCAAACGTCGCGCACATCGAAGGCTGACGCGACACGAGAGTCGCTATCACTCTGAGGTAAGACAAGAGGCGGTACAGCAAGCTTTGGCCGCAATGCAGAATAAGCCGAAACCATCGATGCCTATGCCTTCTAAACGAACCTCAGTTATGGCGACATCACCTTCTCGTGATAGAAGAAGAGTGACCGACTCGTCATCTGATGACGACAGCATATTAAACGAAAGCAGTAGTACTCCAGAGCACGACAAGTTTTCGCGACCATTTTCTATGGTTAAATCGGTGTATTCAACAGACACGTCGAGCACCTCATCGTCCGCCCATGAGGTTCATCCACCACTTCCACGAATTATTGGTGTTCAGGAGCATAACGCTGTTCAACAACAACGCGGTCGCAAACAAAATCAGCACCAAATGCCACCATTACCTCCACATCAATCTCAATCACAACAAATGCTTAAACAACATCACGTGAACTCTCGTGTGAATGGTAATGGTTTAGGTTTAGGTTTAGTCGATTATGTGAACGATATACACGATATACCTCCAGATCGACCCGAAAGGATAAGTTCGCGCTCAGACTTGGGTGTCATTAACTTAGCAGACGTTATGCAGAATTTGACGCCTTCTCTCACTTATAACGCTCAGCCCGATGTTACTAATAACTCGCAATCATTGAGAGATTCTCAAGACGTCGATAATTATAGTATTGGTACTGGAACTGGAAGATGGAAAGTGTCCGCTAAAATACAGCAATTATTAAATACACTGAAAAGGCCTAAAAGGCGTCCACTTCCGGATTTTTATATCGATGATGAAACTGATCTTGAAATAGCGGCCAATCAATTAGACGTAACTGCTCCGCGACCAGAAGGCAGCACAATGTTGCCATCGATTGGGGAACAGCTCATTGTTCCCGCGGGACTTCCAAAAACATTAGAGGCAGCGCTGTTTAGGTATGGTTCGGCCACATTCAAGGCGTCTGCCGCTACTGTTTTGGACACTAACGGCAAAATGAGTGCACCACTCACTTATGGCAAACTTCTCAGCAGATCGCGACAAATTGCTTACAGTTTATTAAATAAAATCGGACAAAAGGGCGAGATTGGTATAAAACCAGGCGATAGAATAGCGTTGGTATTTCCTAATAACGATCCAATCGGATTTATGTGCGCATTTTATGGATGCTTAACCGCTGGTGTTATTCCAGTAGCGATTGAAGTACCACTAACTCGACGCGACGCTGGTTCGCAACAAATCGGATTTTTGTTGGGAAGTTGTAATGTTGTGTTTGCGTTGACATCTGAAGCTTGTTATAAAGGTCTGCCGAAGACATCGACCGGAGAAATTCATACATTTAAAGGATGGCCCAAACTTTTTTGGTTAATTATTGATAATTTGAGTAAACCTCCAAAGGAATGGCATCCTCCTTCACGAATATCGGAAGACGCAGCCGCTTATATTGAATACACAGTTGATAGAGACGGTGCCATGAAAGGCGTTTCCGTGTCTAGAAATGCCATGATATCGCATTGTAGAGCATTGACCGGAGCGTGTAATTATACTGAAGGAGAAATTATGATTTGTGTTCTCGACTTTAAACGAGAAGTTGGTTTATGGCATGCAATACTTTCAAGTGTTTTAAATGGCATGCATGTTATATTTATTCCGTACGCTCTCATGAAAGTAAATCCCGCGTCTTGGATGCTAATGATTACCAAATTTAAAGCATCGATTGCTATTTGTAAATCGCGTGATCTACACTGGGGTTTGTTGGCAACTAAGGATCACAAAGAAGTTAATTTAGCTTCACTGAGAATGCTTTTGGTCGCTGATGGCTCGAACCCGTGGTCTCTTTCGTCATGCGATCAATTTTTAAGCGTTTTCCACAGCAGAGGTTTGAGAGTAGAAGCGATGTGTCCGTGCGCTGTGTCCGCAGAAGCGCTCACTATTTCAGTGCGAAGACCGGGAAGAACAGGCATTGGAGCGACTGGTAGAGGTGTTCTATCAATGTCTGCTTTGAGTTATGGCGTTATAAGAGTTGACCAGGAAAATAGTTTAACTTCATTGACGTTACAAGACTGCGGACACGTATTACCAGGCGCTACAGCAGCGGTGGTCAAAATGAATGGAATGCCACATCTATGCAAAACTGATGAAGTCGGGGAAGTCTGTCTGAGCACAACCGCTGCTGGAACTTGTTATTGGGGACTACAAGGCCTCACTAATAATATATTTAAAATGCAACCGTTAAATTCGGATGACCGACCTTTTAGTGAGCAGACATTTGTTAGAACTGGTTTGTTAGGGTTTATGGGTCCCGGAGCTCTTGTCTTTGTTTGCGGAACGAGGGATGGTGTGATGTCAGTGAGTGGTCGTAAACATAATACCGATGATTTAATAGCTACTGTATTAGCTGTTGAGCCAATGAAGTTTGTATATCGCGGGCGAATTGCAATCTTTTCCATTAAAGTGCTCAGAGATGAACGCATTTGCGTGATCGCCGAACAAAGACCAGACTGCACCGAAGAAGAGAGCTTTCAATGGATGAGTCGCGTTCTGCAAGCCGTTGATAGTATACATCAAGTTGGCATTTACTGCTTAGCTTTAGTGCCACCAAATTGTTTACCGAAAACACCTTTGGGTGGAATACATTTGTCAGAAGTGAAGCGAAGGTTTTTAGACGGCTCTCTGCATCCCGCAAATGTGTTGATGTGTCCGCACACTTGTGTCACAAATCTGCCAAAACCGCGCGAAGTTCACTCAGAGATCGGTCCGGCATCGGTTATGGTGGGAAATATGGTGCAAGGCGTGCGTCTCGCCATAGCTCAGGGTCGCGATGTTGGTTCCATTGAGGAAGACAATGATACCGCTAGAAAGTATCAATTTATCTCTGAAATTTTAAAATGGAGGTCATGCACATCTCCCGATCACAATATATTCACACTATTGAATAGTAAAGGCGGAGAAGCAGCTACACTCTCGTGCACACAACTCCATAAACGCGCGGAACGCGTTGCCTGTTTATTACTAGAACGCGGTAAGTTAAACACTGGCGATCACGTGGCTTTGATTTATTCACCTGGTATTGAGTTGATTTGCGCGTTTTATGGCTGCTTATTCATTGGTGTGGTGCCCGTAACTATTCGACCGCCACATCCACAGAATTTACAGACAACACTGCCAACAGTTCGTATGATCGTGGATGTGGCGAAGTCTGTGCTAATCTTGTCGACCGGTCCTGTTATCAAATTGCTCAAATCTAAAGAAGCGGGAAATGTAGTTGACATTAAGTCATGGCCGCAAACACTGGACACCGATGATTTACCAAAGAAGAAGCTCACTAGCATTTATCGCGCTCCCACTCCCGAAATGATTGCTTACTTGGATTTTAGTGTCAGCACAACAGGAATGTTGGCTGGAATTAAAATCTCTCATTTCGCTGCCGCTTCTCTTTGTCGCAGTATGAAACTCGCGTGCGAATTATATCCATCACGACATATTGCTCTCTGTCTCGATCCCTATTGCGGACTTGGATTTGTTTTATGGTGTCTTAATAGTGTATATTCTGGTCATCATTCTATATTAATTCCACCGTCAGAAGTAGAGATAAATCCTGCGTTATGGTTATCCGCTGTCAGTCAATATAAAGTTCGCGACACATTTTGCTCATACGGTGTTATGGAACTGTGCACTAAAGGATTGGGTTCTTCTATTCAACAATTGAAGGTATTTTTCTATTTAGTTTATACAGTTTTGTTTCTTAATGTAAGCGTAATCGTAATCACTATTAATTCATTTAGCAAAGAGGAGTGAACTTGAGTTGTGTTCGAACTTGTGTTGTTGTGGCAGAAGAACGTCCGCGAACGTCACTCACGAGTTCATTCTCCAAATGTAATTTATTCCATATTTGTGTTCTATTTATCGCATTTAAGTGTTGTATATATTGTCATTAAACTAGTATTTCAAAGTCTGGGACTGTCTGCTCGAGCAGTGAGCACATCATTCGGGTGTCGCGTCAATGTTGCGCTTTGTTTGCAGGGAGCTTCGAGTCCGGATCCGACTACTGTTTACGTCGATACGCGAGCACTTCGTAATGATAGAGTCACTCTTGTAGAACGTGGTGCTCCGCATAGTTTATGTTTGATGGAATCTGGAAAACTCTTACCTGGAGTTAAAGTGGTGATCGCCAATCCAGAAACTAAAGGTCATTGCGGTGATTCTAATCTGGGAGAGGTGTGACCAATCAACAAATCGATTCTAATTTATTCTCATTTTTAATAACTTGTATAATTTTATTTAAGATATGGGTTCAATCACCTCATAATTCAAGCGGATATTTCACTATTTATGGCGACGATTCATTACACAACGATCATTTTAATGCCAGATTAATCACTGGCGACGCATCGCAAACATATGCCCGAACTGGCTATTTGGGATTTTTGAGGAGAACTGAATCAGTTCAAGCAGATGGAGGTATAGAATATGGTTTATTGAAAAATATTGTTAATAATATTTGTGTAATTCAGAGCTACACGACGCTATTTTCGTTGTCGGTTCGCTCGATGAGACCATAACACTTCGGGGTTTGCGTTATCATCCAATCGATATTGAAAATAGTGTTTTGCGTTGCCATAAAAAAATCTCTGAATGGTTAGTATCAACAGTTTGACAATAAATATAGTAAATGTATATGTGGTTAATAAGCTTATTTGTGCATTAACTCAGTGCTGTGTTCACGTGGACAAACTTACTTGTTGTAGTGGTCGAACTCGACGGTAACGAAAACGAGTCGTTAGATTTGGTCGCTTTAGTGACGAATGTTATATTAGAAGAGCATCATCTAATTGTTGGGGTTGTAGTTGTTGTCGATCCAGGCGTTGTGCCAATCAATTCGCGCGGAGAGAAGCAACGAATGCATTTGAGAGATGGATTTCTAGCCGACCAATTAGATCCTATTTATGTTGCCTATAATATGTAACACTAATAAGATTTATTCTGCCTCATATGTGATTTTTATGTTAAATTTGCAATTTTTCGATACAACTTAATATTCCATTTCTTTTGCTTTTTTTACATCACATCTATTAACTAAATATCCCCTTTTATTTCGTAATATTCCCTCTATTTTCATTCATCCATTAAATAACCCGCCAAACGGTCGAAATAAAAACATGTAAATTAGCTTAAATTTATTAGTTATTAATACATTAAAAAAATTTGGATTAAGATAGAAGTGATCACTTGTTTTTATTGATAAAAAGATTTTCAAAATTATAATAGCACCTCATTTTTTATTATCTTTAATATACATATTTAGATTTTCTACTAAACGATTCGCCGGATAATTCGTTAAATTGTGAACGGATTTCGCTGCTTGCGATAATGTAACGCTAAGCTGAGCATAAAGCGTTTGCTTGTCTGGTAGACGACTGTAATTTTTAAGGTCATCAATACTCATAAACCTATCGTCAATAATTGCGGCTATTAATACAAGTTGATGCGCTTTCTTGCAACAGTTAAATAATTTTGAGACTTGAGTTTCGCCGGAGAAAAGAATGGCATCTTTTTCGAAATGTAGTCCTAATGCCGGCTCGTATTTTGTTCCAGTCATCGCTAGTGTCCAGCAGTCGGGTTCATAAAAACGTAAAAACATGTTTTGATGTTCGAACATATTTCTTATTCTAATTTTTTCTCTGTTTGTTATTGAATTTCCGTGAAAAAAGCATATCATACGAGACGACGCCAGCTCTTGTTTCATGTCTTCGGCTAAAAGTTTATCGTACGGATGTATGGGATAAACCGGTTTCGTCAGATCATAACGTCCCGGACATCTTTCGCTGTCTGGCGTGATATTCCTCGGATATATTGGTTCGCAAGCGGCTAACATCTCCTTCTTTGTATAGTGTGGTTCGTGAAACTTGCGTATGTATACTGGCTTACGATTACGTATTTGAATACTTTTCAATGGATTCGCCAAAACTATTCATAAGCATATTTGATTATATTGTGAATTGTTTGTCAACTAATACTAATTTTACAATAAATACTTTAATTGACACTTACACTTTGTTTTGACTAAATTAATAGTTCTAATTTGAATTGAATGAATCATAACTGATTGGCAAAACAAAACACAAAATTACTTGATAAACAATAAACACATGTTTTAATTGCCAGTTAAAAGTAACAGATGGCGCTATATTTGCTCACATTTTTTTATCATTCTTTAACCTTTTAATTGTTTATTGACATAACGATTAGATAACCGTAGAGTTAGTAATATAATTTTGATTGTTTTAATAATTGTCTGACATCTTTTTTCTACTTCTTTACTTTTCATTTACTCGCTGAAAACATAATGTTAATGTAATTATAATTAGGCTTTTATAATTGGAGAATATAAGGGCTAAAACTCTATTAATTGAATGACGAATCTCGGGCTCTCGTAGTTTTTGAGTTCAACATATTGTAGGCTAATATTCACTGATTATAGGATTCATCCTTTTTAAGAAAATACTTTTCCCGTCTTGTCTTGGAAAATAAAACAAGTACAGCGCTTCTGCTATCATTTTTAAAATAAGCATTGGATACAGAAACAAGTTTTTTGAAAAATCATTTACCGATTGTTTAAATTATTGATTTGTCGAAATAAGAATTAAAGTTTTTTAATTAAACGTTTTTACATAATCAATCAAATAGCAGAGGGTTTTAGAAAATTTTAGCCTGTGTTCTGTTAAGATAGACAGACACTTAGTGCATAGAATGATAAGATTGTGAGTTCAGAGACACATTTGTAGAAATAAGGTAGAACTGCGCCCATTTCGAAAGGTGCACATATTTTATAAAATAAACACACTGTGATATTAAACTTATAGGCATTAGTATTTATAGTGCCACCAAATTTCAATGTATTTCAATGCAAGTCCATATGATTGTTATATAACTATGTAAATGCGACATACATTTAAATTGCATATATGAGATCCATAAATTAAAATTTATTTTTATTTGTTAAACACTCAAACTTAACACAATATTATTATTTAACACGAGTTTTAAGCAAACTGAATTGTTAATTGATTAAATAATGTTGGGAAATGTGATTACGATTTCGATTGATTGCATGTAGCATTGCGTTGACATATGCCTTTCGCTCATACGATGCCAATGCTCTTAAATGCCACACATAGAATAGTACAGTGCAATGTAAGCTTATGTATGCTTATGTTATGTGTATGTGTTATGCTATGCCTATATATATATATACCATAGCTATATATGCATCTATTCCTACATTTTATCCTCAAAACAAATCTTTTCTTTCTTTGCTTCGATTATAATGAAATGGCAAATCAGTAGTTCTTTCAGTAATCATTATTTATGATGTTTTAGTGAATTAATTAGAGTTAAATAATTTAGTTTTGAGTGTGAAATGTTTGATTGGGACGAAGGCGATAGGTTTTCGTTTGAGGACAGGTATATTCACATCATTACTGTTATCATTAACATTGTTATCACCATTTGATGTTTGCACACAGCGAACGCTTCGAAGAGGACTCGTTGTGTTCGTGGATGAGTGAACCCGAAAGTGTTTGCAACAACTGGAGAGGTTGGAAGAAAGGCAATAATGGTAACTATAGCTCGCATCTCACCAAAAATAGAGGTAAGTCTAAGTGTTATTCATAGTGACATTATATTGATAGCGATATTGATTTGCATTTCCATTGCCATTGTGATAGTGATAGTGATAGTGATAGGGTAACCATCAATATATGTAAAAATCAATTGTGTTTTATCACAATATCAAACAAAACATTTAAATCTATATATTTATTTTATTTGATTGGATTCACATTAATTCGATGTGATCTCATAATCCCATAACAACCAAATGTCATTTTTAAAAACAAAGGTTTATTCACATCATTAAGTTATATGTCTGATGATTATATTCATTAATTTTGTTGATTATAAATTGCTAAAATTAGTAAAGTATGGCTGCAATATTTTGAGTTGACAGTTGAAGTTATAAATATATTTTAATAAACATTACACAAATATACTATTCAAGTCAGACTAGTTTTACATCAGTGTATATTAGTGGACAAAAAGGTAATAAAATTAATTTAGCTTTCAATTTTTAATGGGATTAAAATATTTCTACAAATGATTCAATGATAGATTATTACATCCTCTTTAATAAAATCAACTAAAATGACGTTAAAAAAGTATATTAAGATGCTTCAACTGCAGCTTAATAACTAAATAGTGAAGGATTTTGATGAGCACTGCTACTTTGAATTTTAAAGTGCACTTGAATTGAAAGTTGATTTGGTTTGTACGGTATAGATGGTAATCTTTTATCATTGGTGGAACTGTCTGCTCGAGAAGTGGCATGTAATATACCATTCGAAGTGGTAGAACACGTGTTCCCTCCCGTTCCCGAACAATTGCAACTGCGAATTGCATACTGGAGTTTCCCAGAAAATGAGGAAGATATACGACTATATTCCTGTTTAGCCAATGGAAGCGCTGACGAGTTTCAACGCGGAGAGAATTTGCTTAAAGCGAAAGCAGTGAAAGACCTCTTGCAAATCGGTATGACATTATTTTAGGAAACAATCGTATATATTATTTTGCGTTTAGGATTTCACTTGAGTGCGACGGTAACGCCTCCGCAGTCGATCTCAGTATCGAAAGGTTCGTACAATGTGGCGGTCACTTTCGACAGACGAAGAATTACTTCATGCAACTGCACTTGCAATTGTCCGGCTTCGTGGTGTTCGCACGTTGTCTCTGTTTGTCTGTTTCGCATTCATCAGCCCAATCACGTTTGTCTTCGCGCACCCGTTTCAGAATCACTGTCACGTTTACATAGAGATCAGTTACAGAAATTTGCTCAGTATCTTATTAGCGAATTACCGCAACAAATATTGCCAACAGCTCAGAGATTACTCGATGAACTATTGTCGAGCCAGCAAACCGCAATCAATACGGTTTGTGGTGCTCCCGATCCTACTGCTGGAGCCTCTGCTCAAGAACAGACCACATGGTGTTTAGACGAGTCTCAACTTCACGAAAATATTCGAAAAATTCTAATAAAATTGTGCGTTCCGTCACCAATAGTGTTTAGCGATGTGAATTACTTGTCTTCGACAGCACCGCCAGCAGCGGCTGAATGGTCGAGTCTATTAAGGCCTTTACGCGGTAGAGAACCCGAAGGAATGTGGAATTTGCTGTCCATTGTACGCGAAATGTTGCGCAGAAGTGATCGAAACGCTATACCTTTGCTCGAAATTTTAACCGAAGAAGTATTAGCGTGCGATCAAATAATTTTGTGGTGGTTTAATACCAAAGTGTCGCTTCACGCTGGAAATAATGGTCACGGAAATAGAGCGAGCATTCATAGTAATACTCACGCATCACAGCACGCGTGTAGCAGTCTATGTGATGAAATTGTAGTTCTTTGGAGATTAGTTGCTCTCAATCCCGCGTTGTCTCCTCAAGATAGTAAAACTTTTTACAATCAATTGCATGATTGGCACATGAAAACTTTAGAACGAGTTATGAAAATGCGTAGCACTACTAATAACGGCATTAATTCTTCGAACGGCACAAAGAAATCCGATATTGAAGTTTTTCCTGGTTTCAAGCCAGCGATGGAGGGATGTTTAATGGATTGGAGTGACTTTCCCATACCAGGCGTTACTTATTATAGCGGATATTTGAGCAGATGGTACACACCAACAGTTCACGCTCACACAGGAACCAATCATTTAATTCAAAATGTAACAAATAATACTGAACCATCAATAATAAGTGTTTCGAAATGTTCTTCTGTTGTTTCACGTCGCGGACGTTCTGTAGAAGTTGGTCAATGCTCACAATTATCACCAGTTCATTGCGATGAAAGAAAGTTTATGTCAACGCCAACTATAATAACATCCCAACAAGGAATTACAACTCTTCCTGTTATCCATTCATCCATGGTTTGCACCGCAAATATTAATTCAAAAATCAATAAACTAAACGATTCTAATCGTAGTTCATTGAGCAGCGAAGGATTTTGTGACACTGAAAACGAACAGTTCGACGAACCATTCGCTTCCCTTACCACCACTTTAAAAATTTCTAATGATATCCATGGAAGAAATGATTTGTTGAGAGATAGCAGTAGCAGTGATAGCACTGATATTATTGTGGACGAGAATGTGAGCGATTCGTGCGGTGAGAATAATAATTTAAATAATGATCACTCGACGCATCAAAGTTTAGATAATTGTCAAAACGAAATTATCAATAAAGTTGAAAATATAGAAAAATCACCAGAAGATAATACTCAATCACCAAAACCCGTGAACGAATTTGAATTATATTTTTATGACCCAAAAGCCGAAATAGTAACCGAAAATATAATCATTGACGCAAATAGTAATTCGTTCGTATCTAAACCACCAACCATTTCATTAAATAATGTCGTCACCAATGATCCACTGGATACTATCAATGTTATGGTTAAAAAAATTGAAGATCCGATCGAGATTTTATTCGCTAGAGCTGAAGCGCTTCACGCTCACGGAAGAACCCTTGAAGCGTGCCATTTGGCGGTAAAATTGGCCGAAGAACTCTTATCTAATCCTCCCAATTTGCTTGTTGAAAATCCAAGCCCTCCCGCGCGAGGAAAACGTGGCCGAAAATTTAATCCCATTAGTCATCAAATAAGTTTGTTGGCGTCCGCCACTCTATCTAAAGCCGCATTTTTGTGCTCTGTTTTGGGTGAAAATCCGGATTATCATTATTTAGCATTTAGAGTTGGTTTATTTGGTCTTGAAATGGCACGACCGCCCGCTTCCACCAAAGCGCTCGAAGTTAAGTTAGCGAATCAGGAGCAAGATTTAGTGTTTTTACTTAAACGAATCCCTTTATCGCCTAAAAAGATGCAAATTATTCGAGAAAAGGCGGAACTTCTTAAAAATGGTCAATTGACTACTAGAGGAGAGGCATTGCTTCCATTAATGTTATCGAGTTATATATTCGATGCTCTTGTTTTAACTAATAATTCTCTGCATCCGATTCGCAACCCATGCACTGTTAACGTGAAATTGTCATCTGATGAGCGTTTAGGTTTTGAGGCAGCGGTCGCTGCTTTAGGCTTAAAAGCTAATGTTTCAGAAGCGGAACATCCATTATTATGCGAAGGCACGCGACGACAA
This sequence comes from Steganacarus magnus, assembly GCA_034698365.1. Classification (NCBI taxonomy): domain Eukaryota; kingdom Metazoa; phylum Arthropoda; class Arachnida; order Sarcoptiformes; family Steganacaridae; genus Steganacarus; species Steganacarus magnus. The sequence continues at coordinate 13,520 of JAQIVF010000233.1, forward strand.
CGAGGAGAACTCGCGCTTACTTTATTAGTGCATTATAAGGATGATCAGGAAAAATTATCGAAGATAATGGATAAACTATTGGATAAAGAAGTGCATCAAATGTACAAAACGCCACCCGAAAGTTTCAACGCTATTTCAAACTTAAATGACAGTAAAGTTGCTTCCACTTCAGCTGTTGCTACCAATTCGAAGAGTAATTCTCAAGAATCTTCTAATTCTGTTATAAATACTGATGATAATCAGTCTCCAAACAATTTTACTGTTGGAAATGATAAAAGTAATTCTTACGTAAACAACTCTTGTGTTGATCAGAATCGGTTGAATTGTGACAGAAATGTTTGCAATCGTAATTCTAGAGCAAACGCCAAGATAAAGACGGATACGGATCGCAGTGAAGATGCTTCGAGTCCGTGTTGGGACGAAGACTACAAAGCATGGGAAGCGAGATTTCGTTGCGCTAATTTCAGAACTACCAAAAAGCATTCGGTTGGTATGGCGAGTGTCGACAGCAGTGCACCCGAAACTACATCGAGTGACAATTCTCCCACTGTTGTTCGGCGAACCATGTGGATTAGACCTGGTGGTCCTGGAAGTGATAGTGGAAGTAGTGGCGAAAGTAGTGACTCTTTTTCATCGAGTTCTTCGGGAGATAAAGCTATTCGCTTAAAAGGACGCGACTCCGAGAGCCCACAGATAGTTTCGCTCACAAATAGACTTAATAACATGTCAACAAACGATAATTCAATAATAGCTACGAATTCGCGAAATGCAGTAAATATAACGAATGCAAATGTAAGTGGTTTGTGCTGTCCAAATGTTTCGCCCGTTGCAGTGAATGGTACGATGAAAACAGTTCGGTTTAAGGGTAAGCGAGCGTATCCCTCGATACCGAATCAACCTTCGGAAGCGTCCGCTCATTTTATGTTCGAATTGGCGAAAACAGTACTGGTTAAGGCCGGTGGCAGCAGTACGACTGCAGTGCTATTTACGCAGCCGTCGGCCACACAGAACTGTCGCGGTCCTCACCGCGCGCTACATATGTGTGCGTTTCAAATAGGCGTCTATGCGTTAGGATTGCATAACACTGTTTCGCCGAACTGGTTATCGCGTACCTATTCATCACATGTTTCATGGATTACCGGCCAAGCTATGGAAATCGGACATTTAGCTATTAATTTTTTGATCGATACATGGGAGGGACATTTGACTCCACCCGAAGTCGCTTCATTAGCTGATAGAGCTTCTCGAGGACGCGATCCAACGATGGTTCGATCGGCTGCGGAATTAGCACTTTCATGTCTGCCTCACGCACACGCTCTCAATCCAAATGAAATTCAAAGAGCTCTCATTCAATGCAAAGAGCAAAGCAATGATATGCTCGAAAGAGCGTGTCTCGCTGTAGAGTCTGCCGCAAAGGGTGGTGGAGTGTATCCCGAAGTTCTTTTTGAAGTGGCAAGAAAATGGTACGAACTTTACGAGGAAAGCATACAAGAGAGGTCACAGAGAAATGGTTCTGTGCAAAGAAACTCTAATAGGAATAATTCAACGTTAGATATAGTTGCTAATAATGCACTGACAGGCGAATTTCAACCACCAGTTACTCTACCGATGCCACCCAATAACGCGATATGTATATCTGATCCGCATCTCATTGTACAACCCGAACGTCAACCACAATACGAAGGCTTATTAGGAGCTGCACCACAGTTAGCACAAACCAATAATGTTTTGCCAATAGCAGGGAGTTCTGCTGCAACCGCTGCACCACTTCCTCTTCAAGTGTTGCCATCAATATCATGTGCGCCTCCGTTCGCTTTGCCACATCCTCCACATCCAAGTAATGCTTATCAATTTGGTTATTATCAAAGCCTAGCATACCCGCCACAACCCGCTCCCATAACACCGCTCTCGTTTCAGTATATATCAGCAGCCACTACATGCCCATACCCATACCCATTTTACTCAACAAATGCTGTGACAACAACAGCAGCTGCTTTGCCACATATGCCACATATTCGAAACGTGATGACGCCATTATTATTTCCAAGTCATCAGCAATTAATGCCAAATGTCAATGTAAATCAGAATCAAGTTCTTAATCGACCACAGATTATAGCGATCGCTTCTCACGCTGGCGGCCATCATCCGCATCAGGCGCTACATGTGAACACATCAGTAGCTGCAACACTGACGGCTCAACCTCAGCAGCAGTTGCAACAATTGAATCCGCGTCAGTTGGGATACTTACTCTCCGCTTATCGTGTCGGTATGCTTGCCATGGAAACGCTCGCCAGAAGAGTACACGATGATAGACCTCAAGCTAAATATGCTAGAAATCCATCGTATGGCGAAGATGTTAAATGGTTGCTTAGTGTTGCGAAAAAATTAGGTACATTTAGTAAGCTTACAATTTTTGCTATTTATTTTATTTCGTAAAAATAATTCAAGATCGAAATATATACATATTTATGTTATTTAATAAATAGGTACTACATATTTGCAAGAATTTTGTATATGCACAGTAAATAGTGTTGCGAGTCCTTTCGTGTTGCACGAAATAGTATTGGACACCGCTCAGTATTTGGCGCATTCAAGTGCCACTCAAGGCATAGCTCATCCCATTCGGTCGCATCTTTTAACACCATTGATTCAAAAGTGTCAACAAATGTACGATATCATTATTATACTCTATATTTAGTGCTATCATTTCTAACTTTTATTTGAATACAGGTTCATCGCATGCACACACTTTAAGATGTATCACATAACACCTGCCGATTATGACGAATTTGTTGGAATAATACGTTCAGCGCGATCGGCGTTTCAGCTCACTCCTGGTGGTAATATTCAGTTTAATGAACTATTACAAAGCCTACGACGCTCTAAATCATGCAAAAAAGATTTATGGCAACACATTGCCAGCTCTTTGCAGACATCCATTTGATAATTGGCTATTTTAGTATAACTTCATTTATTAGTAAAAGTTTTTGGTTAACTCTATATATTCGATATTTGCACACAAATTATGGCATAATTGAAAATTAGTCCAATTATTTATTTAGTCTTAAATTTAGACAAATAAGTGCTCATTTATTAACATACACACATACACACACACACGCACACACACACAAATAAACTTATAAACGTTATAATCGTTTTTAACATCCGATATTTACTGTAACAGTTGTACAAATATCAAACTTGAAAAATTGGAACTCAGGTCAGTATTATTTAAGAATGTATGTATAGCTTGTTTTTTGTTTGACACTTCATCGCAAAAATCCACACTTTGCTCATGCGATGCCAAAAATTATTTATAACTTATTAAACAACTTGTATTTGATAAATGAAAAAAAACATAAATCAATAGGTAGTAGTTTTAAGTGTGCCACAAAAATATAGCCCTTTTTAGTTGTGACCCCAAACCAGACATGTCATTGTTAAATATAACACGCATTGTCGGCAAGTTTCATATATATGAACATATTATTAATATTATTATTCAATGTGTATCTCGTAATTAATTGTTAATTTATATAACTTATTGTGTTATAAGTATGTAACTTATGTGTGCGTTTGTAAATGTATTTGTGTGTACCTTAAAGTTATATATAGTCTTATATTGAAATCCACATTATGTACGGTGACTGAAAATATTTCCGTTTAGCGGTTATATATTGCTGTTGAATTCAACACAATTATTATGTATGCGCTAAGATTTATTTTCGATTATTTATATTGGTTTATCACAGAGTCATAAATAAGAAAAAATATACGTTTTCAATAAAATAATTTCTATTGCATTCTACATACAGTTAACTGAATTTTAAAAAAATGAACTAAATAACAATAATTTTATGGCGAATATTCTTTTGTAATACACAAACAGTTTATAATGTATCAAATACACTAGATTTTTTATCATACCGATTCTTTTATCAGAAATTGATGATAAAATTGTACAATTATCTTGAAAATACAAATTTGTCAGAAATATGTAAAATTTTATTTCTAAATACTGTAAATTAATATAAAGAAAAAAATCTCTATTTGCAGATAAACTATTCTCTCTTTTAAACTAATTAATATTTACTCAATAAAAAAAATTTGGTTTATTTTACGAGCGATAAATTAATTGCTCTCTCATTTTGTCTGTTTCACAACATATTTTACATTTTAACGGTAATATGGCGTGAAGTTATATGCTTTACATGTAATATCATCAATAAATGAATTTTTTGCATCATAACTGATTGAATTAAAACTCTCTTTTTTGTGGATTAAGTTATATATTTATAATATATACAAATGTTTTTTAAAGTTATATTTACATATATTTTGAGATAAAATCGTAACAAGTGATAAAAAAATTAATGATAATGATGTATGATAATTACTTTCACTAACATGGGATCGATTTCTAAAAAAATATAAATCTATAATTCATATTTATATATGTACTAGTTTTTAACATTGAACTGAAACTTTTTTTTAATAATAATTTCTCTTATTTAAAATAATTAATAAAACTGTGATTTACTTAAAACAAAAATAATTTGAAGTGTAGCCTAAAAAAAACGCTCGTTAAAATTAATTGAATTTGTGTCAAGAATACTGATAATCAATCTGATCAATTGAAAAAAGTAAATTCTGCCAGTGACTAGTAAAGTATTGGAAGTTAGTTTCTTTCTCTTTCGTTAGTTTTTGCGTCTACTTTTTGCTCGTATTTCGTACAATTTCGCACACACAACACGACGGCGCAAAAAAGTTTTCTGACGAAATGCTTTGACCAGATGAGTCCAATGATAGTAATTTCTTTTTAATGTACTTTTGCTTACAGCGGCTGACAAATCCGAATGGTAGTGATATTTGATTAGAACATGGCTGGTTAGGAGTTCTATTAGAAAATTTGATTTTTTTCAACCGATTTTATTTATTTAAAATCACTTAATAATTAGCACTTACGTGCAAACTTCAACTTTGATTGCTTGTTTCAATCGTGGATCTTTATCCGCTAAATTGACCACAAACTTCCACTGACTGCGATCATTAAGCGCCGCTTTAGGCTCGACGAGTATTACACGACTCGGACACACGGGGTCGACATCGTTCGATGTTTGTCTCTTATACCTGCCGTGTTGTTGTTGCTGAAACATACCATTCTGATACTGCGGTTGCTGCTGCTGTTGATAAGCGTTTTGTTGCGTATATAAATTATAATTGTCACCTGGATATCGAACAGGAGCATAATGAGATGCATAGCCGTATAGTGGTTGAGTATTTCGTTGAGGACTCAAATTTTGATTGTATTGTTCTCTATTATTATTACCCTTTAAAGTATCTGGCCATAGAGAGTAACCAGTTTGTTGAGCATCTTGTGGTCCCATAGGGTATCCCGACGTCGGGTAATTCGTCGGAGATGACTGCTGCTGAGAATTGTAGTTCGGATTGTAAACTTGACCATTGTTCGGATTCGAGTCAATATAAGTAGGAGTATTGTAATCATAGTGAACTGCTGTTTGATAGACAACATATCCTTCGTGTTTTGGTTTGTTGTATACTTGTTCCTCAATAAAGTGTGGCTCATCATCGTTTTGACTTTCATCGACAAATTCACTCGATATATTAAATCTTTTAGCTTTGGCAGCTGATATCACATCAAATACTTCATCTCTACGTATATATAATTGTTAAAACATAGATTAATTAATAAAATCATTAAAAATCTTTAATAATCATACGATGGATAGAAAGGTTTGGCCTCTGCGCAAACGGTTCGTCCAGTTTCCGGACAGTATTGCGGCGCTGGAAGATAAGTTTTCTTGGGTGAAGTCTTAGGAATAGCGTAATCCGAGTACCAGTAACTACTTTGAGTATAAGTCCCTCGAAAAGCGGGCGACGATGAAGCAGAAGGCGCTGTTATTACACAAGCGATTTCAAGTAATAAAAGTGAACAAACCTAAACAAATTAAAAATTTTAATAACGATTTTTTAAGTAATATTTTTAATATTGATTTTATCTAAGATAATCTAAGAGAAGTCATTAATTATTTAATATCTATATAAATTTAAAATAAAATTTACTTAATCTCCTTTTAAAAAGTAATAAAATATATAAATCATAGTAAAAACAGGAAATTATAAATTTACAAATGAATTATTTAATACTGAGACTTATATAAAAAACTGATTTAGGGTTTTTGGTTCAAAATCGTGACTCTTGTCTAAATTGAAAAAATATATAATAAAATAATAGAGTATAAAATTTTTTAAAAACGAATTCAATAATCAAATCTAAAATAAACTTTTAAATTTACACGTTTTCATAGTTTACCCAAAATATAGAAAGCATTTTAACTTTGAATGAAATGGTTAGAAATATGGATCATTGATTGTGCAGGAAAGTCCAATATTGACTATTCCTGCTTAAACACACTTTTAAAGGATCGTTTGTTGTTGATCAGAGCACAGAGTGAGCACATTAAGTTAAGTGTGACGAAGATGTTATGTAGCGATAGGTAACAACTCTGTTTAAAACGGCTCTCGTTCTCTCGTAAAGTTTTACAACAGTGGCCCACTTTAACCTTCCTTTCGAACACCTTTTCATGCTTTCACTGACGAATAGTGCTGCAATGAATGGAAAGTCGCCCTCAATACCTGCTCTAATTCAATGCATGCATTCGATCCCCCTTTACATCGACGCTCTCTCTCAATCTCTCTCGCACTCTCTCGCTCTCTCCTCTATAATTCCAAGGACAATATATTAAAATTTTTATTTTATATAAAAGGTTACATTATATAAATCCGCATCAAACTGTTTGCAAGTGAATTCCAAACATAGGTGAGGCACACGCTATATATATTTGAAACTTCGACTTATAAAACTTGGGTGGAGTTGAAAAAATCAATTGCTAGAAAATTTTTTGTTTCAAAATACCCAACACCAGTCAATTTTCAATAACACTATTATAATCTTTTTAATTATTAGTTTCGAATTACAGTAATTTAATTACTATGCGCGTAACTACACATTATTATTTCAAACAAATCCATTTTAAAATTTACTATGTATTTGAATTTATAACGAGTAGTATTCAAAATTAGCATTCAAACGCTTTTTAATATTGTGCTTTCGCTTTGCTTTGCATTTGGATTGTTGACAAATCATAAATGTTTACATAACTGTATTTTATAGTTTAATTTATACTAAAATTTTTCTTTTATTAAAACTTTTTTTTTACGATACTATGTTTAACTTTTAATGAATGATATCGAATGAATTGAATGAATGCAAGACACGATTCAAGTGGCAGATAAACTTTATCCTTTATAATATAAGCCAGCCATCAATAGTTTTTCAAGCTATCGGACAACGCTATGTCCTTCACCAGGGATTCTGAATCGCCATAGAATGACACTATTTAATATGAGGTTTTTTGCTTTTATTTTTTAATTCTATTTTACATTTTAAATAAGATAAGAATAAGTGTTTTAAGAAAAACAAATGAATAATAGTATACTTTATAAAAGAGAGCAGATAAGAAGTGATTTGAAAAAGTGTTGCAATAATGATTGCTTTTTTTATTTACTTGAAATTTTATTGATTCGAATTATAATTTATTTAAATTATTTATACTTTATGTAGATTGAGATACGATTATTAAATTAAATACCATACTTTCAAGATTATTAATCAATATTAGCTGTTCATATTTCAATTTCCAAGTTTTCAAACTTCCTGTTACATCTTATTTATTAGTCCCTTTGACCAAATCGATTTAATTTTATTTAATTTATTCGAAATTTTAGCAGTTAATTAATGTATTTGATTAATAAAAGTAATTTAAACTTAATTTTTCAAACTTATGTAATCTCCAATATATTTTAATAAATGGAATGTTTCAAGTTATTTAGATTGATTACATTTTACTTATCTTGTAAATTTTTTTTGACAGTTAAAAATATTCAATGATTAAGATATTTTAGAAAAACTACTTGCAAGATATGTTAATTTGATATTAAAATTGAAAGTGTCATTACATTGTATAAGGCCGGCAAAAAAATTTAAAATATTTTAATTAATTTGAAATATGACTATATATATTGTAATCAATTGATGTCAATATTTTAAGTCCAACACACCCTGAACTAACTTGTATATATTATGATTCATTCTTTTTTTATTTTATATTTTCGACAAATTATAATACGAATCTTTTATAATTATAATTGTGAAGAAACATTTCAAACTTTTCTGTGTTTAATGCTAGGTTTATCTAGATTTCAAAGTTATTTATTCAAAACATTTTTGATTAACTTATACTCGATTGTTCAAAAGTTTTCAAATTAATAAATTTAAGTAAAAATTTAATTTATTCTTTTGCGTAAAAGATTAAAATTAAAAATTTAATTATTATATATAATGGAATCTTTTGTGATCTTATGTTTTATAAGGAGGTTTACCATATTCTTAGAAGAAATTATATTTGGAAATTTTACAAGGATTTTATGATTTGAGTTGTTCCGTACCCTTAAGCAAAAGACAAATAAAAGTAGCATAGATTGTGATTCATCAAAATAATCCATTTACTTGCTCATATAATCCACTTAGAATACTCAAGAATTGCTAAAATATTTGTTTATTAATGATTTAGATTATAATAGATCTAATAACAGCTTTTCAAATTTAATGTCAATCGGATGTACACCTCCACTCTAAATGGGTGTATACAGGTTTAATAAGGTTTGAAATCGAAAGATATTAAAACCCTGACTTAATTGGAGCCTAAAGTGGAACTGTTCTCAATAAAAAAATTGTTTAGCTGACCCTATAATTCAGCACAATCAATGTTGAGATCAAATGGACTGTTTGGAAGCTAACTCCGAACATTAATATAAGATACTCTACAAGATTAAAAATAAGGAATTGACTTATTCTACAAGATTAAAAAAATACCACATTAAAAAAATTTGTAAACCAAAGGGCAAGAGCGCTCATCTGAAGCGCGATTTTTAACTCTGGTAATTTACCCTGCTCTGTAAATAAACGTACCCTTAGTTTTGCTCTTTTCAACTGAAAACTCTCTGTAATCAAGGTTTTAAATCCATTGGCCTCAACATTACCTCATCAAATAATAAATGATTAGTATATCAAATAATTATATAAATAGTACTTTTAGTACCATATAGCACTCTGACTAACCTCACAAAACATTTCCGTTTATTATTCAATTATATTCATAATTTGAAGTTTAAACTGTCTGTAAAGTGTAACATCTGTCTGTGTCTGTTAAACAATCCTAAGCCTTAACAAGTCCTCATGCACTTTACTATTTCTATTCGGGTTATAATTATAAATAAGTTTTTATCTTATTTAGTATTCGATTAAGGCCTTGCATTATGTATAATATGAGAGCGTTGGGCAACTACTTTGTTATTTATGCAAAGTTTAATATTTATTTCTGCCACTTAGCATTGTATCTACAATCTAGTAATATTTTAAGTACAAGACATTTTTTAAAAATATTTACATTTTTACTCCATAATCTTGACATTTGCAATGAATAGTAGATAACTTACGATATTTTATTGCTGTATTATAGAGTAATGTAGATTGGCATCTTGTGACTGATAAATTGCACGCAAAACATTACTATTGTTTTAAAATAATTACAATTTCTCACGTATATGCATGACTATATAATTTGTAAAATATACTTCAATTATTTCATAACAATATTTTATCTTAACAGTAATATTTGCTTAAATTTGTTTAATGTATTTTTTAAAAAAAAGTAAAAATAATTGTTTTTTTGTTTTAGTCCAAAACCTAGACCTAAATAATTTCACTATTATGTAATTATTAGTTGCTATTCCGAATAATTATTAATTAAAAGTTTATTACTTATTTTTAGACACGTTTAATTTCTTTAATATCGATAAAAATATTAAAATAAATGTTTTATTATTGTTAGAAAATTTTTTGAATTAGAAAATAAATCAAATGTGATCCAAAAGTTTTTAAAATTGAAATATCAAAAAAATGAGAACGTAATTAATATTTCAACAAAATGATTGTCTGATAGGAGAGCACATGTTATGTTACGTTACGCTATACGGTAGTCATAAACAGTATTCGCGTTTCGTGCAGCGTTTACTGACGGCTATATTGAAACTAATATTTAAACTAATATATTATTATAATTAATTAATTTGCATTTTAATCGAAAAATGTCTACAAGTGTCGATAATAGTGACAGCCCTAGCATTAATGAGTTAAAAATTATACAGCAAATTGAGGTTTGATTTCATTTTGATTTTTGAACACATGATTGAAAGCGTTGAACAAAATAATGAATTACAGTTTTGATATATGCGTGACTATTTAATAACTAATTTATTAAACTTTTATTTAACAGTATTATTTCGGTAATATTAACTTAATTCGAGACAAGTTCCTCAATGAAGTAATGCAAAAAAATGATGGATGTAAGCAATAATTACACGTTTATTTTTATATAATATTTAAACTCAAATTGAATTGAATTTTTTTGTTGTTAACGATAAAAGGGGTACCAATCGAGGTATTGCTTACTTTTAATCGACTGAAATCGCTCACAAAAGAGGTGAATGTTGTGGTGGACTCGTTAAAAAAATCGAGCTCAGGATTACTCGAAATAAGCGAATGTGAAACAAAAATCAAGAGAAGAACCGAGAATCCATTGCCGGAAATAACCGAAGAATATAAAACGCAACTTCTAGAGCGCACTGTTCACGCAAAAGGTTTTCCAGCCGATACCAAGTTGGATGATATAATGACATTCTTCAAGCAATTTGGTACTATCGAGTCAATCGAGATGAGACGCACTATAAAAAACAAATCATTTAAGGTCTTTATTATAATTAATTTAATTTTTAATACTATTACTTCCTCGAAGGAAAGCTATTACTATTTTAATTTATTAATTATTCTTAATTAGCTGTAAACATAACTTATAATCAAATTTAAATAATACGTTTCTCTGATAATTCAAAGCTGGAAATCAAAGCTATAAAGTTCTTATTATATTCCCTCAAGTATTTCTGTAATATTTGAATATTTAATTTCTAGTTAATTATAATTCATTTAAATATGTTTACATTATAATTTCATTACACTTCAAGGTTTACGGCAAAGAAATTACTAAAAATTTTTAAAAAATATGTTTGTGTATTTGTTTAGCGCTGCTGTTTGCAGTCAGAAATAAGGAAATAACCACTCCTTGTTTTATGATCTAAAAATAAGTTGCAAGTCCTGAAAAGTTTTTAGTGAATAGTTCTTGTGTCATGAGGTTGAAATCCCAAGGTTGCTATGCATTCTTTAGTCATATATAAATTTTCTTAAAACTAGTAGCGATCCATAGTTCTTATACTTCGAGGTCTCTTATGCACTGGAATTCGTGGTATAATAATTGGAAATTATTTATTTATAACATGTATTGAATTTTATTTTATAGGGCTGTGTTTTTGTAGTATTTTCAGCTAAAGAAGAAGCAGAAAAATTTCTAAACTCGACGGATGCCAAATATAATGACAGTCCACTTTTGCGCGAAAATAAGTAATAATCCTCGGTATTCTAATAGAAAAAAAACTGTAACGATTAACTTTGATTTTTATGATAGATTGCAATATTTTGAAAGAAAGAAATCGTATCATGAGTCAAGAAAAAATAAATCAAAGTCAAAAAATGGCGATTCAAGAGATAAATGTGATAATAACGCTAATAACCCTGAAGATGAGAATGAGGGGGAAAATGATAATTGCGAAGTTGCGAGCGGTTCTAAATCAACAAACCCTATTAAGTTTGAGGGCGCTGTTCTTAAGCTGAAAGGAGTCAGCAAACAAACAACGTTTTTTGCCATCAAAAAAGCGTTTATACAACACGGAAAAGTTGAATACGTCGAGTCTGTTAACGAAAATTCAGAAGTATTTATAGTTTTTTTAAACGAAAATCTAATAAATCAATAATGCAAATTAAAATGTTCTTTGTTTTGTTTGAAAGAGTTTTGTTAGATTTGGTGAGAAGGATGGCGCGAAACTGGCGTTAGAGAAGGCGAAAATTGTGTCGAATGGTGATGGAGCTATTAAAGTGGAGATCGAGGGCAACGATGTTGTGGCCGAAGTTCTTACTGGTGACGAAGAACTTCAATATTGGATTGGTTATCAAAAAAATCGTTCGATGAACAATGAAAGTAGATCTAAGTTCAAGAGAGGACGAAAATCGAATATGTGGCAAAGTAAGCGATTTTTAAATATCAATGTATGAGACGATAAATATTATTTTTGATTATATTTCAAATCTAGGAGGCAATAAGAGAAAATCGTTTTCTCGTTACGCTGGCAGTGATGCGAAGCATGCAAAACTTGATTGTGACGATCAGTTAGAGTCGAAAGGATCACTGGATGCCACTAGTGAACAGCCAGTCGATGGGAAAGTTGAAAAACAATCAGAGGATCGATTAGAATCTAAAGAAAAATTAGAAACTGATAGGTCGAATCAACAGAGTGTTGAAACTAAATCAGAAATCAAAGCCGAAAATGACTGAACTTTCGTTCGAATATTAATAACATTAGAACTTATATTTATAAACCTAAATGTTTTTGATTGTATTCATTATTTCCTAAATATCATTCACAACTATCATTAATTGTTTAAATATTTAATCTTTCGATAATTATATTTTTTAGCAAATGATTACTGGAATATTTTTAATTCGAAAACTTTTCAATTGTTTAAACCACTATTTCATAATCATTCTCATTTCTGGTTAATTATAAACTTAATATGATTAACTGTTTTTTGGCACACCTTTTAATTCAATCAAAAATATAATAAAGCTATTATTCTTAATTGAGTTTAATTAATCCGTTGCCTCATTTTATTAAATGCGTCCGAAAAATTGATCGAAAAGGAATATCGCAAAATTAATTATTTTCGCTTTTAATTGATAAATACAATTAAATGATTTTAACGTCGATTAATATCTGAGTTATTAAATTGAAATTTTATTTAATTTCATTTACCATAAAATAAAAAATTTAAAGTTTTTATAAATTTGCGATTAGTTACCATTCATCGCCTAATCGTCAGTTTAATGTTTTTTTTAAATCTACGAATATATTATTAATCGCATTTTGGGAATAACTTTTGGTGAAACATTCTGTGATTTTAGTGATTTGAGCAACAATTAGTAAATTAATAGATAATTTTTTCGATGTATTATTTAATTCAATATTTAGTTAGTTATACAGTATACGTTAGATAGCGCTAGTGTGCATTGTTTACCATTTGTTATAATAAATCTTTTAAACATTTGAAGCATTTTATAGAGGATTTAATACTGATTTAACACGATGTCGTTCCAACGTATGGCATATAAACGAAAGTGGATGCAAAATGGAAGGTTTCCGGCCAGACCTCCGTATAGATTCTCCGAAGTAAAACCTCTCAAACTTAAAGATTACGTGAGCACTAGTATTTCAAAGGAATCACGTAAGTCGAGCATCGTTTGTTACCGCGTGATGTGTGTGTGATTACAACTGTTGCCATTACTATATATAATTAGATGCTATATGTATGCCACAAATGATGGAAATGATGGCATGCTTTAAATTAAACGATTTTGATCAGTCCAAGTGTGACAAACAAATCGAAACGTTTCAGCAGTGTTACACTCAATATCAGGTATACTCTTAAGTTTTGCAAACTAACCGATAGTAGTAACAACATCTAAATTTGTGACACTTTTGCCTGAAGTACGGTACAGATAATTATAACAATAGCTGTAAATGAGTATAAGTATGTAATATACATAAAGTTGTAGTTTGGTTCTCACGACTGTTGCATAAATTTATGCACTGCTAAGTTATATCTGTTATTCAGTATATTTATTAGGTTTCAAAATTTATAAATGTGTACATATAAAAAAAAAAGTCACGAGTTACAGTAATCACGTTGTCTTAATTCCGATTAATTCTTAGTTGCGATGTGATCATCAATTGATTGGGTTTTTAACTATATATTTTTAAACCAAAAAGTGTGGAGCAATCCTACAATCCTTTTGGATTTCTTGTGAAAAACTATACAGTATACAGTATAGCGATAGTAAAAAAATTATTCATTCTGTTTATTATTTGATTACATATGTTGCTCATATATTTGTATCAACACTCTCATATGAGATCGATGAGGAGATTTATCGAGTCGAAACTCCGGCTTAAAGAATTTGTACTCATAATGAGTGTGTCTATTAAGCCTGAAAACTTTTTTGAAATGTGAAATTATTTTTTAATCTTCACTTCTCATTTTTTAACTGATAGAAATACTTACTTCTTGTTTGGAAATAAGTTAAATATGATAATTTTAAAGAATATAATTCTTAAAATTTTCGTAGGCAACAAAAGCTGAGAAAGATGCGCGTCTAGAATCCCGTTATCCAACGCCTGGACAAACAAAATTGACAAAAGATCAACTGAATACGTTGTTAAGTCGATATCCACAAAATTCAACTTT
>JAQIVF010000234.1:0-28039 GCA_034698365.1 Steganacarus magnus
TTAATGAATGCGCTAAACACGTAACATGTTTTATGTTATTAAAGATAAGCTTCATGTTTTTTAATTTTTGCCCCGCCCAAAGCATATAAGCCGCTTGATATGTAATTATTAGTTCCAGCTTTGGATATCTGTTTATTTGAGGCCACAAAATTGCACAACAATCAAGTAAAACATTAACAATTGCGTCACTATCAGTTCTAGACACAAATTTAGTTTCAAGTAACATTGATTTAGTTTATTACATAAATAATCACCACTATTATATAAATAATCACCATTAATACATATTTATACAGTATTAATCACTTGAATATATAATAACACTAATAAAAATGTGTTTTACAAATAATTTTAAATACATAAATACTGTTTTGAATAAAATTGAAATCGTTAGAAATAAAATAAAATCGTTAGTTAAAATTCAAACCGTTTGATTAGTTAGATACAAAATCGTTTATAAAGTTATTAAAGTTATAGAACATCTTTGAACATTTATGCATTTTTGAACACTTCTGAGAAATAGTTTATTAACGATTTTCAATTCCCTAATCATTACTGACATTGATTACAAAAATATTTTACTTCAAAGTTCTTGTTCAAAGATTTAAAGGATAACTACGGAAGCCTAAAATCACCATTGGAACTAACTCTAAAGTGGACAGTACTTTACTTTAACGACACCATTGGTGTAAAAAATTATCACTAATTATATTAAAATAATGATTTACTAACGATATAAAAATGAGTTGTTTTTTAATAATAAATTTTTTTACACTTCAATAATGAATTTTATTTTTGAAGTTAAACTTTGAAATAAACAGCATAAATAATTAAAAGGTTTAAATTTTTTTCATTGTTGCGATCTTTAATTTCAAAAGGGTTGGTAATACACCAGTTAAGAATTATAAATATTAAACGATTCGAAGTCTTCGCGCTTCTTTATTAAACATAGCAACAAAACAATGATAAATTTAATATTATAATGGAAAAACCAGACTTGCACTTTAATTATTTAGACAAACGTTAAGTGATTCTAAACGTTCTTAAGTAAAATTAACTATGTTGGAACTTTTTAATATTGAATTTAATTCGGCGCCCGCTAATAAATATTAATTTAGTTAAACCTATATTTAAAAGTTCTAATACTTCGCAACAATGAATGAAGTTTTTGCCATATAATGTGGCCAATTTTTCACTCATGAAAAGTGACATCACTCTAATACTATTGGAGCGTTAGAGATGATGTCATACTTGCAAAATACACAAAAGGCAATACAGTGAAACACACATATACAATAAATACAATAATAAACACATATGAATTTTAACAGTGATTTTTATTGTATTAAGACTATAATTTATTAAAGAACATTTTAATTAAAATATTGACGTTTTATTTAAGCGTTGTTTTTATGCTTAGTTTAATTGTGTTAGTTACAATGTTAAAAAAATGTAACAAGTACATAAAAAAGACAAGCGTTTAATAAACAATCACAAAATATTGTTTTTGCTATAAAATCTCAAGTTGAAAGTGAATTTCAGCAACTTAAGAAAAGAAATTTTATAAAAAATATCAACATTATCAGGATTATCTGAAAGGTCAGTAAGAATTCTAATTGGTGGAGTTATATCTCCAGTAAAAAAAATTCTAAAAGACCTTTAAAATATATTTATGACAACTGAGATATTGATACCATAATTATATTGATAAGGCATATGTAAAAAAGCAATCGATATCAAACAATCAGTTAACTATATAACTTAATGGAAGCAGATAGTTCTTTATCATTTAAAGAGTGATCAAATAGTACATTTTACTGAATTATAAAACGTATGGGATTCAAATATGTTTCGAGAAATAAAGTTTCTAGATGATTTTTAATGGAGAGAAATGATGTTGTCATAATCAAACGACAATATTTGCGCAAAAAATAGTTAGAAAATAAATATCCAATATCTAACTTTATTATTTTTGGATGAAACATTTGTTCACTAAATTATGACACAGAACAAAGTTTTAATTTCACCATCAGAATTTCCACCAATAAAATTCCCGTCAGGTAAAGATCAGCACTTTATTATTTGTCACGCAGGAAGTACAGATCGTTTTGTACCAAATGTCGAATTAATATTATTGCGACTTTAATCCAATTGAAAAAGTATGGGCTCAAGTAAAACAATATATCCGTAACAACAATACGCTACATACATTAGAATCAGTCAAATCCCTAATTCTTCATGGATTCTAAAATTTATCAATTGAGAATTGGTCAAATTACCTTCGTAAAAGTAAAGAAATAGAAGATGAATACAGGGACAGCGATGGAATGGTGGATAAATTGACAAAAAATATGATTATTAATTTTAATAAAAGTGAGAGTGGTAGTGACAGTGACAGTAATGATGATCAAATAGTTCTAAATAATAACACCGTAATTAATTTTGAACAAATGACATAATTTTTAGATGTCCAAAAATTTATAAAAATTTGACACGCCATATCTCAAGAGGTGCGCGTCAGATCAGTTCAAGAACTGATTTTTTGCCTTAAACTAGAGTTATACTATTAAAAACTCTTCCAAATGAAATGAATATCAATTGTTCCAATTGATTTATGTCAAAGTTAAAAAATGTCTTACTATAATTGTAATATTAAACTTTTAAATTTATTTCTATATAAATTTGTATTTAAATTTATAAAAATCATTATAAACTAATTGTTTTTAATTGTTTGAGCAACAATATTGTAATTTTTTAGAAAATTTTTTTACTGTTATATTATTAAATTATGTCATATGTTAAATTAACATTAAAGTTATATTTTTCAATCATATAACTTTCAAAAACGAAAAATTGTAACAATCATATAACTTTCGAAATCAGTTTCTATAACGAAAAATTGTTGCGATTTCTATTATATTATAGCTTATAATATTAGGCATTATAACATTAAGCATAACTTAATAATTCGCATCTGCGGTAACAATAGAGATAATAACTCTATTATTTTGGCGCATAATTACGTCAAGTTATTGTTTAATTGTTTGCAGAGTATATATTAATTTGATAATTGATTAAATAAATTTTTTTTAAATGGAAAAAAGGGTAAAATTTTTAAATCAATTTATTAACAATTTTTAAATTATATATATTTTTAAATATAAGTTATTATAAAATAATATATCATAGTATTAACAATTAAAAACTATTTAAAACTATTATATATTTAATTGAGAAAATAATAATAAATCAATATAAAAATAAAATCTAAAATAAACTAACATAAAACTAAGAATATATAAATCTAAGTAAAAGTAAAAATAAGCAATAACAATTACAAATAAAATAGCAAAGAAAATGAGTAAAAATAAATTTAAACAAATATAAAACTTATTAAAAATAAAACTTAAAGCAATAAACTAATATCAATTAATCTAAATAAGTAAAACTAAGTAAATAATAACTAAATAAAAAAAGCTAAAACTAAAATAAGAAAAAATAAAACGATATTAAAATAAAATATGACAAAAAAAAACATAAGTAAAATAAAGTATTAAAACTAAGTTAAAAAAACTAAATAAATATAAAAATAAGCAAAAATCATATTAAGTAAAATTATAAAGCATAAATTAATACAAAAAAAATAAAACTGAAACTAAATAAAACTAATAAAATATATATCTAAGTAAAACTAAACAACAAATAAAATAAAATTAACCAAAAATAAAACTAATAAAATTCAAGTTAAAAGGTTATTTAGGGTAATTTAAATTATATTTTTTACTAAGGTAGAAGGAAGTGGGTTTTTTGAACTTGCTATTATTAAATTAATTACCTTTTGGATTTAACTTGTAATAACAATCTTAATAATAATAAAGGGATTTTCAAAATTATCTATGTTGTTATTAGCCAAACGCGAATACACACTATGTTTAATGATTTTTAGTCGCAACCTTGTTTTGTAAAGCACATTAATTCCAAATGTAAATTATTTATTTTCTTAGTTGAACTATAAAAAAGGGGATGTAAAATTGTTTATGGCTGATGCCTTACCCCAATATAACATAGAAAGACAGCGAACATTTAATGGAAAGCCCTCATCAATTAATAAACTTAGTAAACTTTATAAGGTCTCTTTTAAAGCACAATTTCAGCGTATTAAAGCGCAAGTTTATTTTATAAAGATTATTAACTTGATCAAATTTCTTTAACTTATTATTTCTTAAAAGATAGGGGTAAGAGCACAAGTGGGTCAAAAAAAATTTTTTATCTGAGGCAGAAGAGATTGAATTAGTTGAATGTTTAAAACTACTAGCAGCTAGAGGCTTTGGGTTTTCAAAATCTGATGTTATAAAGTTCTTTAACGATTATTTAAGATCTAAGAATATTGATGGAAGTGGTCCGAGTGCCCAATGGGTCTTGACATTTCTTAGAAAATAGAAAGGTTAACTTTCACGTAGAAGATCCATCATACTCGTGTTAAATCTGTAAACAAGTTGATACTCGATTACTTTTTTGGTCTATTTTCTGATAGTTTTAATGTATTAACTTAAAATAACCTCAAATTTTGATTAATTAATTAACTTTTAATAATGGATTCTGATTCAAACACTGAAATTTTCTATGTAATGGAGATGAAGCTGGATTTGCACCAGTTTTAACACATAAAAATGCAATAGCTGCACGTGGTTCAAGAAATGTTCATAGCATTACATTTAATAATTCACACGATTATACAACCGTTCATATTTGAGCTTATGGCAAGTAAACTTTACTTTTAAGTAATTTTTTTTATCTAAAGTTATTTTAATAGCCAACAGTGATTCAATGAAACCATTAATTTTGTTTAAACAAACAATTCCTGATGAAACTAAATTGTTGAAGGGAGCAGCGTATAAGTCGAGTTTAAACGGTTGGATGATGACACAAAACTTTTTTTATTGGTTTGAATACGTTTTCTATCCTAGTGCATTTGAAGTAGCACAATGTTATTCTCCTAATTACACGACCATATTATTTAATAGTTGATGGTCATTCCTCACATACTAATTTTGAAGTTGTCCAGTTGTCTAGAAGGTTAAATATTACAATGATTAAACTACCAGCGCATTCAACCCATTATTTACAACCGTTATATGTTGGATTTTTTGCTCGTTAAAAAACTTTGGTATTCAGCTGTTGAAAGTTACGCCAAAACCAACTCAACAAATGTTATTAAAATATTTATTGTTATCTTCTTATCTTCGGTTAAAGTTAAGGTTAAGAATTATTTGAAATTAACTGTTAAAAGTTTAAAGAATTCCTTAACGGTTAGCAGATGTGCATCGCTATTATATGAAAACACTTTTAAGAATCACGCAAAATGTTTTTTAATAATTAATATACAAAAGTCTGGTTTTCCATTAATAGCATTCAATTACATAAATGTGTTTAAGTGTGACAAATTTGATTTGATGTTTTCAAGTGTTCATAATTTCCTAAACATTCTCCAAAAATTATATTATACTTTTTATTCAACCTTTTTTGTATTGAATTTTGTCGTCTATTTGTTAAAAATAACGAAAAACGTAACAAATAGTTTAAAAGATAGGATAATATTTTTAAGTGTAACAAATAATTAAACGTAAAATTCATTCCGTAATAGCATACGTTTGAGTACAAACTCAGTTTAATTTGTTTCGGTATGTGAATGAGTCGAAACAAATACTTGACGAGTGATTCCCACGTCAACAGGTATATGAACGATCGAATTGCGTTCACTATTCCTCGACTCATTTCGATCGCTTCGTGTGGCGGCGATTCCACGATCGATGGCTTTAATTGCTTCTCTAGTATAGTTTGCGAAAGTAACTTAATATCATCGATGTTTCCGTTGCATAAATTAAACCGATCTTCGATTCCGAGTAAATATCCGATGCCTCTCCAAAAATGTAATAAATCTTCGATGTCTGTTTGAGAGCACGCGATACCCATTTGTTTTGGATGCAGTACAATGAAACCGAGAAAAGCAAACTAATATTTATAAGAAAATTTTCATTTTATTTATTATTTAAAATTTAAGAAATCAACATATACTATGCTATTAATAGAATTTGTAATTATAACGCTGAAACTTATCAAAAGTTTGTGAAAATTGCTGATTAAGATTATTGACAACTTTATTTAAAAACTATACCTGTGTAATAACCATATCAAACTGAGACAAACTCATATTGTCTTTACCAGTAACTTTCCCAGTATTTAACTTTTGTGATATTGAAGAATGCATTTTTCTAACCTAAATTATAGGAAAAAATTAACTTTTTAAAAAAGATCAATCTTTGAATTTGATATATACTTTCATGATAGACTTGTGCGCTTCACTATTCCGGTCCCAAATATCCTGTTCGTACCATAGTTTTATGTGAAGAAGAGTTCGGAAATATCTATTAAATATATGTGCAACGCTTCTAGAATTGCCAGTCGATAATAAAGGAATTAATATTGATTTTATGTGCACTAATAAGACGAGTCCACACATGTGAGCAAAGAATATGCCAAAGAAGTGCTTTTTCACCACATTCCTAGCTTTACTGATTTTATCTTTATCGAGCCATTGTGGCTCAAAATTATCAGTTAAACAATATTCTTCGCAACATGTTTTAGTGCTGCACGATTCGAGTTCATGGTAGCATATATTCATTTTAATTTTTGAAAACTTTACATAATATATTTTTAAACTTAATATTTAAGGACATTGACACTAAGCTTGATGTCCCATAAATTTGTTTGACCTGCAAACTAAAGTTTTGTATTTTAAAAAACAATTACACCATTGTTACAAATAACTAAATCTTACCTTTGAACGTATGCGTATATTTTAAATTTAACTTTACAAAAAAATATATTAATTGTTATGAAACTTAAATAAAATTTAATATACTTTTATAACTTTAAAATACATAACAGAGTAACACATATACAGAACTGACGCGTGAGTTTGTTGTTATATTAAATGAATTGTATATTAGCAAGATTTGGCCTATATTTTCGAACTGGTTTTATAACTAACGGCGTAACTCCAACAACCACTTACACAATATGCGCGTTACACTTCGAATCTACCTTTTATAACACAAAGTTCGCAAAGTGCTTCCGGCAACAGTGAACAACTAACAACATCTTCAATATAAGCTTATTAGAAAAATTTATTCAAAACTTTAGAATAATATTCTCATATAGAATTAAAGAGTAAAGTGCAGCATAATATTAAACTGAAATCGAAACAAATTTTGAAATCAATAAACAGAAAATCTTAATTGTTCTCCAAATCAAAACTATAAATTTAGTTATAATTGAATACAAAGAAATTTATTGTAATTTATAATCTATAGAAGTAACGCAAAACATCTGCTACACATGCATGAATATTACCTTTTGATGAATAAAAATTTAAATAAAATATTTGTATTGTATACAACCTTAAAAAATTATTTGTAAAAAATCTGTAAATATTTAAGTTTAGAATCAGAATAATGCAAAATTAGAATTGATTTGATTCACTATTTTCCACAATAACTCAAGCGTTTCTAATATACATGTAATTATTTACTGCTATCCATTGTATTTCACTGATATTTATCTTTTATAAAATTTCTAACACAGCGTGGATAAATAAAATAAGAAAATATAGCCCATAAAAAGGGTGTAAACTGAAATATAGATATACTTTAGAGGTTTAGCCTTCAAAATAAGTTTGATATTGTAAAAAATGTCAATAAAAATGAATTTTTCAAAACACAAAAGATTTTAAAAATGCGCAATTCATGCAAAGTTTGTCTATTCACTCAACTTATTAGTTCAGACCGTTTTATAACATCAATTTATAACAAATTTATAAGTTTCATCTCGTTTATTGTCTAAAATATTTTCTTTTATTTTGTACATTTAAAAAAAAGTTTATAAATTATTTTCAAATATATTCTTCAAGTTATATATAAGCAAAAAGTAAATAATTAGTGTGCAAAATTTATTAAAAATTTTTTTGTTCATTAAACACTATTTAGCATATCTTAATGAATTGATAAATAAAATTTAATTAATCGCAATGATTGTTTAAATCGCAATGACTGATTAAACATCAGTGAAAGTACTTTATATTTATGAAAGTTTTTAATTCTAATTGAAAAACTTTCAATTAATAGATGTCACTATATTTAGTAAACACACCGAAATGATGCAAACGATCGCTGGATTGTGCTGTACATGTGATTACACTTTGATCGTGTGCTACACGTTATTAACGTTTATAAACAACATTTAAAATATATTTGATTAGTTAATAGCAGTTTCGCTCAATATTATAATGGAAGGCATTGACAATTCTTCAATGGATAAAGATCTTCAGGACTTTTTATTAGTTGAACAACAAAAGGCTCAATTTCAAGCACAAGTAAATCAAATTGATTTCGTTTTATGATAAATTATAATTAACTAAACTGAATCATATCGATTAGATTCATCGTCTCAACGAAATATGTTGGGATAAATGCGTGACTGATAAGCCATCATCGAAACTGGATGGTCGAACGGAGACGTGTCTCAGCAATTGTGTGGAGCGCTTCATCGATACCTCACTCGCTGTCACTCAGCGATTCGCTGCTCTCATTCAAAAGCAATCGCTTTAATCAATACTATAACTGTTTAGTTTTTTAAATAAATTACTCAATATTAACATATATTCAAATAAATAAAAAATACATTATAGAAGCTAAGATAACTTTCGCTTCATTGCGAAATCTTTTGTAACATTAGATATAATTGATTGGAACAATGTTTGACGTGATTTTAAACGAGTTCTCCCTTCGAGTTGAGAGGTGACGATGATTTATCGGTTATAACGCGCGGCGTATTACTCATAATTGCTTCCAATTCGGCGTCTAATGGCGATTGTGGTATAGGTCTGAATGCCGTTAAATTAACTAACGTCGAGGCTTGTCTTGGATTGATTTTGCCTTCAGAGTATCGGTATTGTCGATAAGCGAGTGGATGTGGTTGTGTGCGCGAACGACGACATAAAAATTGATTGGAATCGTATTCACTCGAAGTTTCGCTATAATTACTTCCTCTATTGCTTCGAACTATAAATTAATTATTTTTCAAATAACGTTACAAAATTGCTTTCGTTTGTATGATTACCTCTTTCGAGGGCGAATGATTCAATTCTGCGACAAGAAGTAGTGGATGAAGACAATTCTCCGAAATCCGTTTGCGCGTTCGTGCCGCCACTCGAACAGCCTTCGCCGCAACGCGTACGCAATCTATCAATAAATTTTAATGAATACAAAACTATACACGAATAATATGCTTATATGAATACCTTTTCCAGAATCTCATAATAGCGCGCTTAAACATACCAAAACTAATTGGATAACCAATAACTTTACTCAGCTGTTCATTTGTTTCGGCAAAAGAAGTCGTCAGTGGCGATACATATATTGGATATCCTATTGGCTGATCGCACGATGAGTTTATAATATTCCTGAGCGCTTGTTTGGCATTTTGAATCGATCCTCGTTCAGGATTACGGTTTCTGTGGTTAAATAGCTGTTTATTACTTATCATTGACATAAAATATTAGTACTTATTATGAATTTACCTGAGATATATCAATTCCTGTTGCTGTCCTGCCCATAATCCACGCACACATTCTCTATTAATCTACAAATTTCGTACGCGTCATCAATAAACAGTCAATAATTAATAATTCTAACCTTAATAACTCGAAAGCTTAGATATCGTTTGTTGAGCATAATTATCTTGTACTGATCAGTTCCATCATCGAATACATGTCTCAAAGCTAGCAATGATGGCACGTTTGAAAGCACAGCATTTCTCCAAATGGGATCTGCTTCGTGCGATATCACCAGATTTTTGCGATAATTACTAATAGCATCAAATAGCACCGAATTGTCTTCATACTCCTCAGTGGACATAAAGTGGTCCTGATGTAACTTCAATGCCATTCGAACGCTCGGAGCAATCACTTTGCGTAACAGATCCATATCTTGAAACACCCATTCGTCGCGAGAAGATGTTATACGAAAATCGCCTTTAAAGAGAGCGTGTAAACCAAATAATAAAAACTCTACACTCGTGAACGAGTTATGATGTGATGCAGCGCTGAGAGCACGCCTCGCAACCAAACTCAGGCAATAGCAAAGTGCAAGTAAAAAATTTTCTTTTTCTTCCTCGAGTTCAGAATCAGGTTTGTTCATTCTGTTTCGCTGTGCCATACAGTACTGAACCCAATCGAGATATACGTGACAAAAACTTGATCGAGTAATGCCTGATGACTTAAAGTCATAGTCCTCATCAACACTAGCATTGAAAATCGGATCCACATCTACATAACCGGCATCTTTCATGCAATCCAATGCATCTTTAATTTCAGTGGTTTGCATCCATTTTTCTAATTTCTTCGAAGTGGAACAGTAATAAATAATTGATTTTATATAATAGGTTATTAATGCCTTTCGCAAATCATACGGTTGAAGCATAGTTAAAGCAGAATTATCTGAAATAGAGTAACCCTCCAAAACATATTTAATATGAGTCACTTCCCAGGATAACCAGCGCTGGTTAAACGCAGCATTGATCGATAACATTCCAGGTAAATGTCCTAAAATTAATATTTAATTTTAAAGTTTGTAATTCGAAATAGTGATAAGAATACAGGGAAGATAATTGGAATTAATGTAATACTGCTGCACTGAATTACATACCTGGTTCACAACAACAACAGCCCTCATCTTCGCTGACGCCTTCACTAATGGCTTCAACTTCTCTTTGTTGGCAATAAGTGCCCCTAAATTCAAGGCCTCTGACTTGAAACGTGACCAAACCATTTCCGAGTTCAATAATATGTACCAAACAATTTAGATTATCGCTGGCCAATACAAAGCAATCGCCTTGCGATACAGCGCCCCATCTGCCCATCAGAAGGTCTCCATACAGAGAGTGTTGCAGCGAACGCGTCAAATGCTCGTAGAATATTGAGTTAAGATTATTATCATCAGAACCCAATTGCGCTCTTTCTAATTGCGAGGCCAATCGAGTATTTGAATGATCCACGCGTTTTGTGCTTTTTTAATAAAATTAAATATTATAGTTAATATATGTTTTTGTAGGAATATTCTTACTTATAATCGCGTTCCCAAAATTTGATTGGTCTGACGTAAGATGCAAAGAATATAGCACTTCCAAGAATTGGTTGAAGTGGTGCCGATAATACAGATGATATCACAGCTTGAAGAAAGAGCATCGCAGAATCTGATTCATATTTAATATTTATTATTGATTTGTATTATATTACGGTATAAAACACTAATATAACAAATAACTTATAACACTAATGCTTACGCGGAACACTAAATGGTTGAGCAAATGCGTGGAAAGCCGAGCCCCAAGTGATCTGCCACGGAGCCACGTATGTCACCACAAATCGAACTTTTAATAACAGCTCGTATATCTAATTTTGATAAAAATTACATTAATTAGATTCAAATAAGATTTAAAGATCATAAGCTTAGACGGTAATACAGAGGTAAATATGTAAGAATGTAAATAAATTAGTTGTTTACCTTAAAATATGCGATCGACAAAACAAAATAATTCAATAAAAAAGGCTCAGACATCGATGAGAAATCATATTTGAAAAATAAATATGTGAACAGAAGAATAATGTAATTATGGGACGAATCATTGAAAGAACTTCTCAAACATTTAAAACCACAAATCACTACAATCAGTGTTCCCATACTATTGAATTGAAATAAAAAGCTTAGTACTAAGCAACAAATTATTAACTTATTGGAAGAATTAAAATTTGTCAGTTCTATAAATTTCAAAATACTTTAAAAATAACTTTAAAGTTTACTACTAACCTAACACCATGTTTATTAAGTAAAATCGGTGCATCATTTGTTATTGCACTTAAAAAAAGTAATGGATAAATAACATTCTTCTCAATCAGCCAAATCCATGCATGAAATTTTTCAAACCACATAATCTTTGCTGGACCTAACATTATTTATTATGTTTTAGAGTAAGTTATCTATTATTGAAATTATTTTTACCAACCTTTTACTTCGAATAAATTATATTCTCTAGCTTTAAAGAGAGGATGAGCGAAACAAAGCCATGGCAACTGTTTCCGGAAATGGTTAAGAATGTAATGTAAAAGAAATCCCCAAAATATAGCCCAAACGTTGAGACAAACTTCTACATATGGCTAAACACAGGTTTGAATTAAATTTTGTCTATAAATGGAGTTTGCTGTGACATACCTTAAGCGTAAATATGGTGCTCACATGAATGGCAAATATAACGATAGTTATAAAAACGCAAATAATTAAGTCAGATTGCAATCTTAATAACTTATTAAAGAAAAAAATGTTAAAATTATTACTAAGTTAAATAAAAATAAACTATTATCAAAACAAAGTTACCACTGTTTTTTCCAATTTAGTTGGCAATGGATCAGTTATTTCTTGTTCCTGATTATCAGAATAATCATTGTCTTCCGGTGAAATTGATGACGTATTTTGCTTTTCGTTGTTTGTATTCTTAAAATTAAATTTCGATCGTTTACACGAAAAGCAACTTTTTATTAAATTCAAATAAATGGAAGGATCGCTTGAGCTGCGGCTTAAGTGGTAACACACAGAGAGAAATAGGCCACAAAACACGGAGAATGTGGCGTTTTGGGCATTACCCGACTCTTTGAGCGCAAAGAGTGCAAACGCGTAAAGTAAAGCGATCGCTAAAATGCTTCGCACGAGACTATAAGTGGCGGATATCAGACCCATTGTGGCTGCTGTTCCACCAAAAGCGTAAACGTCTATTTGCTCAAAAAAATACATTAAAAAAGTGCTTATTTGAGGCATAAGACCAAAACTAAATAATAATGGAAAGCTTAAAAGAAATATCAAACTGCCTTCTCGTATATATTGAATTACTTTAACACTAATTAAATCAGTTCCATAGATGACAAATGATGGTTTTTCTGTTGAGCTTTCAATATAGCTTTGACTAAGTATTAGAATAAGACTTGCGATACAAAAATAAATGGGACGACCATAAAGTGCTATACGATTGTAGCCATGAGTGGGCGACGCGGCGTCGGGCTGTACACTCTTCAGTAGAGTGTATTGAGAGCTTGCTATCACTAAACAAAACACTACAAGCCATAGATCATGAAAGAAGTCTTTGTTAAGCAAAATCGCACCGAAAATTGATACTAGTAAAGCTAATAGTATTGATGTTAACAATTCGAATGTAGTGAGACTTCGATCTAAAAGAGCCAATAACGTTAAACGATCGAATCTCACTTTTATAAACTTAAATGGTAAGATCCATAACTTATAATATTGTTTAGGTTTATGCGTTTGTACAGGAGATGGAAAATCTTCAAATCTCATGGGATACATGTCTGATATGGTCGCACCATTCAAAGCATTTGCAGAATTTTGGTTAAACAGAATACTTGTGGTCAAATCAAATCGTCTTGTTGTTCGAGTTCTGGGAAATGCAGTGATAGGAAAAGACTCGGCAAACAATACGTTGGCATTTGGCTGCAAAACGCGGTTATAATCATTCGAGTTTTCACCGAATTGATTGTGCAAAACACTAGTTTGCAACATTTTTGGTGTGTGCAACACATTTGCTGGACTGTCTAACACAACAGTAGATCCTGATGACGATGAAGAAGAATTCCACTTATGAGGTCCTCCCTGTCCATGCATAGCACTATATAATTCAATGTCAATTAGAGGTTTATCGCCATTCATTAAACCGCGCGCAACACCACTGCTATTCTCGTCAAAAGTATAAGTCAACCATTTTCCACGTTCGTCTTGAAACACATGCACAGCACCCGCTGAAGTGTCTTCGTGTGATTTCGCTAAATGAGTTCCTGCCACCGATAAAATTCTGGCCAATAAGTAAGGCGGAGGACCATTCTCTGCGCAAACACTGGCACTCGCACTCGCGGCTACCGTCTCATTGCCCGCTTGGATCAGTTCTGACGGATCACTTGTGTTGTGATGCGAATAAATCGATGGCTCACCCCTTTTGGTTCTTTTTCTTCTGCGTTGCAATTCTAAACGCAATTTTTTTAGCTCATTATCATATTCTAGATTTTCATTTTTTGAAAGAATGTTTGATATTCTTTTTCTTATTTCTGAAGTACTGTTTTGATGCGATTGCGCTTTCGACGGTCCAGGTATGCATTTCGGTTCGAGTGCTATCAATTCATTTCGCGCACAACTTATTGATAGATTGAATTTGTTTTCTGATTCCTCATTCAAAGATGAAGTTAACGGAGTTGTTTCGTCAACAGAAATCGAAGAATTCGTGGAACTCAGAGAAGTTGTGCTGCGACTCGTGTAAGTGTCGCTTCCATTGTGACTTTCAATGTCTGATTCGCTCGAATACAGAACTGTTGGTCTTTTAGTCATATCATTACTAGAAATGTCACTGAATTGCAAAATTTTATCACATTTTTTATTTGAAGTTGAAATCTTTCCCGAACTGCAAGATTTTGAAACTCTTCTTCTATTAAGAGTTCGTCGAGGCTTTGATGTTTTGCCAATTTTGCGTTTTTTGGTTTTAGCGGAATAATTAACCACTAAAGAAATGTCACTTTCATCGCCCTCATCGTAATCGCTTGAAATGTTAAGTCTTATATGAGAAGTCGACTCGTTTTCGGGGTAATTATGAGATACTTGATTGTTATCACTTTTATTCTTATGTTCAGTTGATTCATTTAAAAATTCAGTTCCCAATGGAATTAATATCGAACTATTTGGCAAATTATTATCTATAGTTTGTTCGATAACTGCGGCAGTGCTCTCATTGAGACTCGGAGTGGTTCGCCTCAAACCTTCATTCACTGTATTAGCATCGGTTATATCATGCCTTGTAGTACCAATTACTTCTAAACTAACGGGATGTGATGGAGGAAGTGAACACATTTTTTTATCGGATGAGCATTGAGTAGTTTCGAGTTCACTTCTAGCTCTTCTCACGACAGCCATATCTGTACGCTTTCGTGTGCCCTGCATGTCGACCGACGGATTAGCAGCAGCTCTCATTAAGGCCGGGTCCTGTGCCATAAATCCAAGCTCTAGTGAAGTGCCTTTAATTAGTGCATCAAAATTATCACTAACATCAGAACTGCCGTGACTTCCATGCTTCAAATTGAAAGCACTTACAGCATAGTTATTATCACATGTATTATTGTCTATGGCTATCGAGTTCTGCGCAACATTTGGTGAAACGGAACTCTTTTTGGCACTTTGATGGCTAACAGTTCCGTCCTGACTCTTTGATCGCTCCGATGAAACACCTATCGAAGAACCAGAACTGTTTCTGTGATGCACATCCACTTCAAGATCTATAACACTTGTAGAGTTATTACAGGCCATTCTCTCATTAAAATCACTGTTATTAGTGTTATTATTATTACTATTATGAAAAACTTGTAACGAGTTTTCCAAGTCATCGTTGATATTATTATTGTTATTATTATTGATAACAACCATTTCTATATTCTCTTTTCTCTCGCTATTTGTCATAATTTGCGAATTATTTTGTTCGATAACGTTATTGTCATTCAAATACGTTTCGTCATCTGACTTATGGCTCGACGTCTCTTCGACCACACATTCGCCAAAATCAAACAATCGGTGAAGATATGCGTTCAATAGTTTGATTACAGCGAACAACGCACCAATCGATACGCAATAAACAACCCATGCTTTCCAAGAAGTGGCCATCAATTGAATGATAAATGGAAGGCATAGAAATAATAACCAAATATATAAATGGAAAACATTAGAGAAATGGCTTTGTTTGGGATCGTAATACCATCCGCCTGTGATCGACGCCCAAACTCCTTGTCTTAAGATTGATAGCGTTTGTGAACCCATTTCTGTTATGTTCTCTCCCTTATTAATCACTAATTAATTGACCATTTCATCGCAATCATACAACAATCATAAACATTGAAGCAATCATACACTTGTTTACTGTTTACAATGCTTGCGTATGTCACACGTGTGTCACTAGCAGTAAGCGTAATGTTCGTTACTAGTGATGGGGATAAGCTCAAGCTTATTGAAGCTAGCTTAAGCTCGGTCAAGCTCAATGCAAGCTCGACAGAACATTTTGAGCTTATAAGACCAGCTCAAAGCTCAGACATTTTGAGCTTAAGCTCAGTAAATTAAAGCTTAAGCTCATAGTCATGAGCTTACCGAGCTTATGTAAATTATTTTAATGTAAATACAGAATAGTTTCATATTACATTTAGGTGTTGCATACGAAAGCGCAAAATTTTTACCTTATGAGTTGGCATGGAACTACATTTAAAGCTCAATTTTCAAGAAAAATGCGCACACTTAATTAAATATCGATTTTTAAAATGTGTTTATTGTATTTTAATTTGCAAATAAAAAAAATTTGATTTTAAAAATATTTAGCATAAGCTCAAAGCTCAAGCTCAAGCTCAGTGCTATAAAAATAAGCTCAAGCTCAAGCTCGCGTAAATTTGGTAAGCTCAAGCTCAATACTCATTTTATTTGAGCTTGAGCTCAGGATAGTGAAGCTCAAGCTCGCTACAATTGAGCTCATCCCCATCATTATTCGTTACTGTATAACACTCCCAAACAGTCAGACCTATTTTATCTGTAAGGGTCGGACAGTTCGGGTCAGAGTCGAAATACTTAACTTATAAAAAGAAACCGTTGAATACTTTTTCAATAAAAAAATATGAATTTGTTACACAAACCAATAATCTCTCTTTAATTTAAACAACTTATGTTTGAAGTCGCAGACAACTTATGTATAAAAGTCTAACGGTTTATTTTTATAAGTTAAGTATTTCGACTCTGGTTCGGGTAAAAGTGAAAAATCAGATGGATATTATTTTAATAAAGAAAATTTTTCCTTAATATTTAAGTTAATGGCTCTAATAATAAATAGAGCAAAATAAGAATAAATAAAAAGCTGTAATTTTAGGAAATTAAAGTGGATTAGATTATATCTCATTCAAATGGTCATAAATCGTCGGGGAAGCTTTAATCTTTCGGGTCATAGTCGGACCTAAAAATTACACCTTTTTGGTACTTAATCATTAACATAGAATTTATTCCTTAATATAGTTCCTATAAAAATTTTCTGAGAAAATTTTACATAATATTTCTCCATCCCCTTGAAAGTAAAAAAATTTCCAACTTTAGAAAAAAACGATAACAAGGGTTTTTATAATTTATATAATTGAAAGTACGTACACTTAAATGAACGTCACTGCACTTCTGTGATTGGCTTGTGCTTCAAAATATGCATGGGTGTCCCTATAGAAAACAAGCTTAAGTGATACAATTATTAATGACTTTAAAATAATATTTGGAAAATAAAGTAAACCAAAATTTTACCACAGGTCAAATAAAGTGCGTCCTATCGATGTTAATCAAATAAATTCTCACTATTTTTTATCTGACTTCGATAGAAAATAGTCAGATATATGGATTTGAGATAGTCCGTCTGTCCGTGTGTGTTACGCTTAGATTGGAGGCTTTTTTGGTGAAAAAATGTCAAAATAGGAGGCTTTTTTAGTGATAAATTGTCAAAATAGGAGGTTTTTTAAGCAATTTAATAGCACTTTAAAAAAATGGAATATTGCAAATTTTGTATGGAAAGCGGAATAATACCACTTTATACTAAATAAATTCTAGTGGTAGGACCACTGCCAATATTTTGTTAGCAGGGACATTATGTATTATGGTGTCACAAATTTTTGAAGGTCATATAGTATAGATGACCGTTTATGTTCTGTTTCTGGTTGTAACTAAGTTTGGATTCTGTTTTGAGTGGCATAGCCGCCGTATAATTAATTTTGTTAGTGGCATAGCCATCGTATAATTTTTTGTTAGTGGCATAGCCATTGAATAATTTTTTGTTAGTGGCATAGCCATTGTATAATTTTTTGTTAGTGGCATAGCCATTGTATTATTTTTTGTTATTGGCAAAGCCCTTGTATAATTTTTTGTTAGTGGCATAGCCACCGTATAATAATTTGTTAGTGGAATAGCCATTGTATAATTTTTGTTAGTGGCATAGCCACCGTATAATTTTTCAGTTTAACTCCAACAATATAAATAGGAGACTTTTGAAAAGATTTATATTGCATTATATATCTGTATAGTTACTTTTATATTTGTACTTAAACATTATTTACACTGATTATAAATGGTTGATTATACTCAAATTTCAGACTCTTATGTCTATTGTTTTAATAGTACTTCAGTGATTGTTCAAGGTTCACTCTTCGTAGTCGCTATTTAGTCTTCAAACTGTCAACATCAAATTTTAATCAAGCTCAAACATTATACTATATCAAACATTATTAACTTTATTAACAACTTTTATTTACAGAAAAATGAATTCAAAAGAGAGAACAAGAAAGCAAAATGCTGAGAGAAAACGTAAACAACGAGAAAATGAAGTTTAGGAGAAAGGAGAAAGAAACGAGAAACGATCCAGAGAAAGGGCGCGAGGAACCAATGAGAAACGCAGAAAGAATGAGAGTCGTTAGAACTGAATCTGATAGGAGGAGCGAAGAACAGAAGAGAAATACTGAAACGCATCGAAAAGCAAGAACTCAACCTGTTAGGAGGCGCGCGGAACAATCAAGATACACTGAAGCGCATCGAAATGCAGTACCCCTCAAGGCACCGAAACTGTGCAAAGTAAATGGGTTCGAATTCAAACCAATACCACTGGAACTCAATAATCTAACTACACTGGAAGAACGCATGGTATCACCACGTATACCGTTTATGCAAATCAGGCCATTAGGAATCGATAAACATTATGGTTTGCAGGGAAATGTTGTCAACGTGCCCGTATCAGTAGACACATAGGTAAATATTTTACCGCGATTTTTCAACAATACATACACCGTTCAAATAAAACTGAAGCGGAAGATGTGCTATAAATCGCATTATAAGTTTGAAGCGGTACGTCCAGCAGTTATCGTAAATGCAGCTAATTATTTAGTTTCGACTCCACTATGCCAGCAAGAAAACATACAAATATCGAATGAGTGGATATCACAACACAGTAAGGATGTTGAGGATTTCATTATACTAGATGAAGATAAAACTGATGATACAGACACACGTGTCAACAATACTGAATATGAGTGGAAAGAAGTAGATCAGCCCGATAATGCAAATAATACATCGACACTGTGTGTAGTGTATGGTTGTCCAGTTGTGAACCGAACCTCTATACTTAGTAGCTTAAGAATAGAACAGTTAGTACAAAGTAAGACACAAAGATTGTACCACAAGAATACACGTTCTGTACCACGATGTTCACGTTAGTGAAATCAATGTAAAACATAGGAAGCAAAACAGTGTTAGTAAAACGACTGATTTTTAGTATACAAAAAGCTTTATTAAAAAATACATGTTAAGCATTGTACACATGAATGCAGACTGAATAGTTATAACAGTAATGTACAAAATGTGAACTATTAGTTACATGACTAATGCATATACAGTAATAAGTAGTTATGCGTCAATGTGTAGTGACACATACACTACAGTTCCTCCACCGCAGATATGAAGTTGTTAGAACATGGATCATATCGATCTGGCTGACGTCTTATTCTAGTACCACGACGTAATACTTCTTCAGCAGTAGTTGTATCCTCTGCTTCATTTTCTGATTGTCCAGTTGTAGTTTCAGGTTGTCCTGTGTTAACGTCAGACAAATCTTGAATTCGAACACGAAGTTGATTGATGTGGCGTTTCCAGATGCCATGCTTCCTTGAGACTTTGTAGTTACGTCGACCAAGTACTTCGAGTATAGATCCTTCAATCCACTTTAAATCTTTGTTCCTGTAATCGCGAGCCCAAACCAAATCGCCAGTAATGAAATTTCTAGATTGTTTTTCGGTTTGTTCTTGTAATTAGACTTTGGGAGAATAACGTAAAAGATTCCATTTAGTTCTTTCACGAACTTCCTTGTAAGTAACTGGACTAGGAGTAAGATCCTCAAGAATTGCAGTAGTTTTGTAAACGTCTGATTACTCCTTAGGCAAGCTTGTATCATTAGTAATTGTTAATGGAAATTCCGAAAGGTAATTTGCATGTAGTTTTGTTGAAGCCTTGGTTCCCGATACTTGTACCAACTCAGGTTTACTTACCTCAGGATATTGAGTATTTATGTCATCGATATAAATAGAATTAATATTATCATGACCTGAATTAAGTTTATTAGAGATGACATTCCAGTCCATTGGAAACTTTGAAAGTAAGTCACGCCCAGTAATGCCGGAAGTGCAGTAAAATGTACGACGATAATCGATGCTTTGTCTGTCTTGCCATTGATTGTTACTGAAGTATTGAATTGACCGTGATTTGGAATGCTTTGTTGGTTGTATCTCCGAAGTTTGAAGGAAGAATGTGAAACCTTCGGAGAACCAATTCGCTTCCAATGGTCGATACCGATTAATGAACAAGAAGAACCAGTATCGAGTTCCATATCGATCGTACTTGAATTGATTGAAACCGGTAGAAGGACGGCACCAGTAAAACCAGTCATTGAAGTATGAAGAATTCTGCCAACAGCTCCATCAGTGTTGTTTGTAGAAGTATCGATGAAACTTCTGCAGTCTTTAGCCAGGTGTCCATTTTTACATTTTTTGCATGACTTTGAAATATTAGGACACTTCGGAGACATATAATCTTTAGATCAACAGCGATGGCATGAACCATAATGTGGCTTCTTTGTTTCATCAGCTGAAGGAGGACTATGATCATTTGACTTCGTTGTGAAAGACTTCCTGTTCTCAATTTTATTGACAGGCATTGAAGAAGAAGCAATACTTTGAAAAGAAGTAAGCTCTTTGTTTGCCACTTCGAGTTGTTGAGCAATATTTACCGCTTATTCGAATGTAAGCTGTGGCTCCGTCAAGAGTTTACGTTTTACTGAATCGTTGCGAAGACCAGAGACCAACTGATCACGTAATGCAGCAGACAGATGATCACCGTAGTTACAGGTAAGAGCTAATCGCTGAATAGTTATAACAGTAATGTTATAACAAGTAATGTACAAAATTTAATTTTGACAGATCCAGTTACTTGCGCGCGATATTTTGATAAACGCATTAGAGAATTATTCCGAATTCTCGAGCATACTAAAAAACCATTCGCTGACAATCCAATAACCGACTCATACGTCTGCGTTGAGTTTCAACATCGTGGAAGTCCGCACGTGCACTGTTTATTGTGGATGAAAGACACACCAATCTATAAAAAGGTCGAAACTAGTCAACAGTGTATTGATTTTATTAACAAGTATATAACAGTTGATAGTTTATCGGAAGATAACAAGTTAAACCAGTTATTCGCACTACAAACAAACAGACATTCATTTTCATGCCGTAAAATTATTGGTGATAAAACCAATTGCAGATTTGATTTTCCTCAACTGCCGGTACCATTCACAATAATTCTTGAGCCACTCGAAGCACGGAAACAATAATATTCACCATTGTTCGAAAAACTTAAATCTAGTTTAAAGAACAGCCAGAACTTTGAAGAATTTTTAATCAAATTTCGCTGAATAAATATATACTAGTGTTACCCTAACAACATAAACATCCAAAGGTTTTCGTTAAAAGAAATATTGATGATATGAAAATTAATAACTACATCTGCACCATACTGAAGCTTCACAGTGCAAATATGAATATTTAATTTATCTTGGATCCATACAGCTGCGTCCAATTTATTCAGAATTATTTGAATAAAGCCGAATGTTGTATGTCCAAACTTTTGAGAGGCGGTTGAAGAAGTGAAAGCTGGTAATTACAGCAGCTTTCACTTCTTCAAACGATTGAAAATTGTGGGTGATCGATACCTGAATGCTACCGAAGTTAGTGCTCAAGAAGCCGTTTACCAACTTCTATCAATGGAAATGTCTCGAAGTAGTCGTGCACAAGTGTTCATTAACACGGTGAACAACAAAAATGGTATACCTTAATAAAATCCGAACAACAATTACGGTGCTTAGATGAAAGCTCAATCGAGATTTACAAGATAAATTCAATTGATTTTTATCCATTGCCCCCTGATTCTTTAATTTCCATATGTTTGGCTGATTTACAACCGTCACAAATTTAAGAAATCAAACGAACTCATTGATGATATTAACGAAGATTTAGAAGTAATTGAGGAATCGGCGCCAATCGAAACATTAGCCTTAAAAAATAACGCACTATACCTGAAAAAGAGGAAACGGCTAAAAATAACACGGTATCGGCGGTACAATATTAAAACCGATGAATTGAATTATTACCGCTAACATTGTATGCTATTTCTACCGTGGATGAACGAGTCGGAAGACCTAGTAAATGTTGATATCAGAAAGAAGTACCTGGAAAATATTGACATTATCAATAAAAACTCGGAAAAGTACATTCAAGGTGTTTCAACTAAAAAAAATTTTGAGGACGAATTTAAAGAAATTCAGTTTGCCGAGGAAAAGGAAAACGAGATATTGGATGAAAATGAAAATGAATATAGTGTGTATGGTATCGATAACAGTGCAAAATATAGTTTGAGTGAGGACATCAGTAATGCATTGCCTAAAACAACAGTTGAACGGCAATGATGAGGTCGCTTAATTTAAAGCAACGACATTACTTAAAGGACCTAATGTACCGCTGCGAGACATCAGGGTACTGCGATAAACAGATTTTGAATGTAGTGCTCGGTTGTGCCGGTACGGGTAAATAAATGCTTATAAGTGCCATAAACCAATCATTGATACGCATTTATTACAGACAACCTGGTGTAAGACCTGATTCAGTAAAATTACTTGTATGTGCACAGAACGGTAAAGCCGCGTTTAACATCGTTGGTATGATCCTGCACACGGAATTTTCGCTACCAGTGAATCAGTGTAATACTGAAATGAAAATTTTTTAGTGCGGATCTTCGAAACACCCTCCAATCGAAACTCGAAGATTTAAAAGTACTGATAATAGACGAAATATCCATGGTTGGGCTTTCAATGTTTAGGCAAGTGTACCATCGTTTGAGAGAAATTTTTCATTCAACAAAAAATTTTGGCGGAAAATCAGTTCTTTGTTTCGGAGATTTTCATCAGCTTCGCCCTGTACAGGATAAGTTTGTTTTTCAAAACAGTGATAGCAAGTACGATCCATTGTTCACCAATACTTTATGGGAGTCATTTAGTGCATATGATATGACAGAAATTATGCGCCAGAAAGAGGATTTAGCGCTTGACACAGCGCTTAATAATTTATCAATAGGAAAATGTACACCGGAAGACATCGCCCTTTTCAAATCACGCGAAATAGGTAATTTTTTTCTAAAGAAATAACTGTATTAATTAAAATGTATAAATAAAATTAGTTCTAATTTCATGAATCTTTGATAATTATTGGGGACATAGTATGTTTTAATAAATTAATATTAATTCTATTGGCAATTTCATGGCAATGCCACTTTGGGCGGTAATGTAGAACAGATCCTGTATATATTTTGTTAGTAGCATAGCCACCGTTTAATAAATTTTGTTAGTGGCATAGCCACCATATAATTTTTTATTAGTGGCATAGCCATTGTATAATATTTTATGTTAGTGGCAGGGCTTCTCTAAATTTTTTTTGGTTGCAGGAGATTATATATTTTGTTAGTCGCATAGCCATTGTATAATTTTTTATTAGTGGCATAGCCATTGTATACTAGTTTTAATAGTGGCAGAGCTTCTCTAATTTTTTTCTCCACTATATATTTTGTTAATGGCATAGCCACCGTATAGTTTTTGTTAGTGGCATAGCCACCGTATAATATTTTTGTTAGTGGCATAGCCACCGTATAAATATTTCGGTATAATTCCAACAATATTAATAGGTGACTTCTGAAAAGATTTAAACAGCAGCATTTACCTATATAATTACTTTTATAATTGATTAAAAAGATTGTTATCACTGATTATAAATGGTTGTTTATTCTCAAATTTCTGACTCCTGTCTTTATTGGTTTAATAGTACCTCAATGATTGTAGAAATTTCAAGAGCTCATTCTTTAATTAGACTTCAAACAGTAAACATTAAATTTAATTATTAATTTTTATTTTCTTGCGGCTACTATTGATTTACAGAAACACATTTTAGGTAGAATTATTCGTTTGTTCAAAACTAATGAGGAGGTGGATAATTATAATCGATTAACGCTGTTACTCAACTCAAATACAGAATTTATTTGCAATGCTGAAGATGTTGCTGTTGACGTTGTGTCTTTTGACATTAAAAATTTTGCGTTGAACACGGTTAAAAATCTTCATTGTACTAAAATACTAGGTCTCGCAGCATCTCTTAAAGAGGGTTATATTTGCATGCTAACAAATAATATCGATGTTTCGGACCGACTTGTAAATTGATCCAATGGAATAATGAAGAAAGTAGAATGTATTTTTAATAAATCAGTTAGAGCATTGTTAGAATTTTTGGATTACAACGTTGGATTAACTGCGAAAATCAAATATTTTGACCTTGTGAAACAATTTAATTATGGTGCTGGATGGACACCTATTGAACTGATAACACGCGAAATTGTCCCAATGAGAAATCAAAATGTACGAGTTCGGCGATCACAGTTTCCAATGGTACCAGCAGAAGCAATAACAATTTGTAAAGCGCAGGGCCAGAATTTTGATAACGTTGTAGTGAAACTTTCAAAAAGATTATTACGGTCAGAGGTTTATGTAGGAGTTAGTCGAGCAAGAATAGATCATGGCTTGTTTATTGATGGCATTTTTGTACAGCCGCAAGAAACTCCAACAGTTTTATTAGTTCAAAACAAATTAAAGCGATTAATTAGTACGGCAGCCTTATCATTCGATTTCACATTTTGGTGTGATGCAGATTTTAAAGTAATTAAAATAAATTTATCACAACGTTCAATCACTTGACATGCACTTCGAAGATATAAGTTATGACTATGATTATATATGTTCCGACATGATGCTTTTTGTTGAGTGCTGGTCATCATCTTTTAATAAGTTTCACTTTCCGGATTTTAAAGTATTACATGGAATACACTCTTCTACCAATAAAGCGTGAGGAAGCGTAGTCTTCACAAAATGTGATGGGATATTTTTGTTAGAACATGCGTGCACATCTTAATCTGGTTACAATAAATGTTTTTGTTTTCAAATCAAAAATATTGCAGTTCTATTAATATATAACTCACCGAATAATAATATTAAAACTTTATGGGAAAGTTTGCAAATTTGTATCAATAAGATATGTAAAGTAAAAGTCATTTTAATAGGGGATTTTAATATAGATGTTCGCTATAAAATTGTAGAAGTATTATTAAAATATTTATTATTCAATGGATTTAGTTTAAATGGATCTGAAGTTACAACATTTGATAATAGTATAATCGATTTGGTTTTAGTTCGAAATACACAATTTAAAATTAATATTTATAGTTCTTATTTTTCTTATCACAAACCGCTAAGTTTTTTTCATTTGAATAAAAAATTTTAATTATTTATAGTTGTAGATTATTATGTATATAAAACCATATATTAGATTTAATAACATTTAAATTTTTTAAGTGGCATAGCCACCGTAAAATATTTTGTTAGTGGCTTAGCCATCGTTTAGATTGTTTTTGTTAGTGGCATAGTTATTGTAGTTATTCGGGAGTTTTCCGAACTTTTCCTGTGATTCTAGGCTCATATACACGAGTTTTAGAGTACTGCTACTTAATTTTTTAGATCTATACTTAATTTTAGGGTCCTTCTACTTAATTTTTTAGACCCTTTTAATTTTTATTTAGAAATTTGTAATTGGTTTTGCTTGTAAATTTATATTATTTGTTGATACCTTAAACGAGCGCAACAATGCATTTTATTTAGTAGTTTAAACTTCCTATTAAAAAACGTTTAGTCGTTAAAATTTTTTACAATATGGAACAACAGTTATTTAATAGTTACTTAAAACACAAGAATTCTTCAAGTCTGTGGTCTCGTGTGGCCGAAAAATCAGGTAGTAATCCATGCCGAAAGTGGTTAGAGAGACACTTCGCGAAAATTATGCTATAATATATGTCATTAATGGTTAATAATGTTGAGGAACATTATTAATGTGTGTAATCTGTAATGAAATTATATCGCCGGTCGTTATCCTCAACTGCTGTCACAGATCTTGTGATTATTGTCTCATAAATTCGTTAAGAGTGAGGAGTCATTGTCCCATATGTGTCATCAATTTCGTTGGAAGCGTTTAGACATATATCTTCGTGATATTATTGATAGTTTGACCGCAAATATGAGCGAAACCGAAAAGAATAGACGAAGAAATCTGATGCTAAACAGAGAAATTGAACCAAATATCGTATTCGAAGTACAAGTCGAAGAACCCATGATTCCTAATCTGATTGAATATATGTCTAAATCCGAAGATTCTCAAGATAGAGATGAATCGCGTTTGGATCCAACATTCCGTCCGTAATCTCGATTTAATGTTTTAGTTTTTTTTATGTATTTTGTAAAATGATTTCAAATTAATAAAAATCGCATTTGATTATCAAAACTCTAATATCGAAGTCAGATATTACGACCGTTTCGATCTTGTTTCAAAAATGTTTTTAGTTAAAAATCTTAGAGTTTAATCGCTTAATTAATATTTTCCAATTTTCTTAAATATTAATAATTTTTCAAAATTTTCAAAAAATAATCAAATATTGAAATGAATAATTATAATAAAGTACAGTGTATAGTCAAAAATTGAATTAAATTCAGTATTAAAAATAGTACTGAGATGCACATAATTGTTTTGTATGTTCAATAATAAAATCCTAGACTTGCTTTTTCAGTTTATCTCTGATTAAAATTTTTTTTTGTAAATCAATAAATCATTTTAGTAGTGAAAAAAATTAAAAGTTTAGTTTGATATATGTTAGAAAAAAAACTAGTAACTATGGTAGCACTAGTAAACTCTTATATCATTTATAAATTTTTACTGTGATTCTGCCTCATTTTCGACCAGAGAACTAATGGTTAAGTATTTCTTAAAGCAATCATATATTTAAGATTTTTGATCGATATAATTGATAATAAACTCGTGATTAGTTACGTAATAACTATTAGTTGGTTTATTTCTATTTTCTCGCTTTGGTTTGTATGAGGCCATCAATATTATATTTGAAAGTGAACTGATAAAACTAAAAGTGAAAAAAGACATACTTACTGTATATAATTTTTATTTTTAAACCATTAAATTGCTTGCATTTTATATTTTTCTTAACGGAGCGAACTGTTTTCGCTTAAAAAAAGTTTGAAAATAAAAATTTATTATTTGCTAAATTATGAGGTTTTATTAATAATTAATTATACATTTTAAATAACATTTTGCAATACATCCCAAAATTTATTGATCCTTTAGTACCTGAAAACTTATACATATAACCAGAGCTTCCGTTAAGTTTGTCGGACTATGAATAACATTATTTCTTATTTTTAATCAGGAAATTAGTTTCCTTTTCGCGAACAAAAATTTCGCATATAAACGCACACATTTTTTGTTTTGATCGTCGTTTCATTAAAAAATATTTATAATCTTAAATTATATAAGAATGAAATTATTTCTTCTCTGTTTAATTATATTTGGTTTTCAAATCGAAATAAATCCCGCGTTCGACAAAAATGTTCAGAAAACTATATATGTGGCGAATCACAGAGTGGAGTGCAAATCACAAAGTGGACTAAAGAAGTGTTTGTTGATTAAGTTCTCGAATGACGATGACTGGGAAAATTTCTTTGGTTCAATAAAAGGCTTTGATTATAAACCGGGTTTCGAGTATACATAATAGAGGAAATACCGCACGAGTTTATACTGACGATAGAGATTATATTTTGGTGGAGATATTGTCTGTGGTTCGCTCGC